>SCLF01038176.1:0-12156 GCA_004367975.1 Mesochordaeus erythrocephalus
CTATCAGACAAGCTAAAAAAAATATACGTTTGCTTGCACTTTACGATAGGGGGGGGGGTCTGAGCTCGGATAGCCGTGTTTCAGTTGTTCTAAAATGTACCTGTCGAGTGTTGCACCTAAGGGTAACAGTAGGTTTGTCAGCACAAACTACACATGATTTGTTTCGTTCCGCACAACTATTCGGAATAATTAGCTGTCTATTAGTTACTTGCTTGCGAATTGAAACATCTCTGCATTCAGCAAATCTACCCTTAAGGACTTTGACTGCTTGTAGGACAATGAGACCAGCGCAGACGGCATTCGATGTAGCAATAGCTTAACACAAAGGTTATAATAATATGTCCATTTTAACTCCTGTGAACCGCTTTTGGAACATAACCACAGTGAATCGTTTTGAGCATATTATGCTCATGACTCTCGCTAATAATATTTCATCTGCAGAATTATTTGTTTGTTTTTTTACTATGCTATTGGGCATATGTTAGAAATTATATGTTAGAAATTATTCTGAAAAACTTCGTAAACGCTGAAATCAATTTTATTAGCGAATGCATAGGGCTAGCCGGTTTAAATTTTCATTGTCTGATTAGAAATAGCTGGTCGATCACCTGTTCAATTTTTCGACGTAAATGTTCGAATTTTTAATCTGGAAATACTGGTTAACGTGTAGATATGTAAGACAGCTGTCATAATAGTAAAAACGTGAAACTCTTCCAATGGTCATTTGAAGGAATTTCTTGACTAAAATTTATCCCACGCAAAAATTCTATGTGACTCTCAACTCCAAAAAATCAATTTCCGGTTTTTAGATGGCGCTTCCAGTGCTACTTCGGTCTAAAAATTGTCGTAAAAGATGGCGCGTTGAATTAGGGGGAGGGAGAATTCTGAGCAGCTCTGCTCAGTCTCGAACAAAACGCGAAAAACTGATCGATGAGCCTGAAAAGACTCTAACGGTTCACCGGATTTAATGTATATTGGATATTTAAGGTCGATGCTGTAGTTGTGAAAAGTTACAAAGCTTTCAAAAACATGCCCGCACCCAAAAAATGAAATGAAGAGCCAATTTGCGAGAGGAATCACCTGAAGTGGTCGGACCGCTGAATAATTCAACTTTATTCCTAATGATAAACAGAAAACTATATTTTACCTGGTATAATATTTCCAGCCATTTCTTTGACTTTCCATTGTGTCTTTTGTTCAATGTGAAAAATACCAGCTCGAATATTAGCGGCTGCAGCAACGAACATCATGGAGTCATCATCATCTTTATCCCATTCCAGAATACCTTCCTCTTTTCTCCTGTCTAAAAAGAGGATATTATTAATTATTCGCACACCCGTCGAAAGTGGATTCGCCACGTTTCGCACACCCGTCTGGTATTTTCTCGAGGAGTCCCCCCTCTGAGACTCGCTTCAGTGAATATTAATTCAAAGTCATCCTTTCATCCATTGAACCTGTGAACTTACAGAAATGCTATTATTATTTAATTCGCTAGTTTCACTAACAGTAGATGAAAATATCTCCAAGAGAAAATCTAAGATAAGTTACGTTAGGCGTGTACCGCCGAGACTCGCTTCAGTGAATATTAATTCAAATATTAAATTCGCAAATATCTCCAAGAAATTAATTATGTCATCTAAGTACCTCAATACATTATTTCGGATAAATTAATTATCAATTCGACTTTCAACACCTCGGAAAATACCCGATGGGTGTGCGAAACGTGTCGAATCCACTTTCGACATCTTCCCCGTATCCCTTATTATAGGGGAGATTAACCTTTAATTTGATTGAGCGCGGAGTGCCAGGCAGAAACATTTTCCTTCATTGTTCGCAGCTGCATTATACCACCAGTATTTATAGCATCTCCTTCCCCAGCCTATCAATAATTTGTTAAGCTAGGATATTGTGAACATCAGACGCATCATTAATCATAGCAGCCACGGGATGTTTTACTTCAAAACCTGCAATTCCATTTATATTGCAAAGATTGGGAAGAATTAATAACTATAGGCAAGCTTTTGGTCGATTTTGTCTACAACCCTGTTTTTTAGCGGTTTAGGGCCTTAGAAGTGGCATAGTTTTTTAACGTTAAAAAGAAGATGCAAATAATGCTTTGGTCCTATCCACTTCTCAATTACATCATTTTTGGACCGGAAATCGCCTAAGGTAGATAAAATTGTCTAATTTTCACAAAAAATGGTCAAAATTCACTAGTAATGACTACACGCTACTGTAAATGCAAGCTGCCTTACTATGGAATCAATTTTAACGACACGAGCAGCTTCATTTTGAACAAAATCTATTGAAAGTTGTATATATTTGAGCGCAACCCAATATGAAAAACAATAAGAAATTTGTTATGGAGATTGAAATTATCCGATTTTCTCCATTGACAAAAACGACACAAAAGTTGCATGCCGTGTATGTGGACGAAAGGTTGCCTGGGTGATATAATTCAGATCTAAAAATTCATCTTTAATTCTTCCTTTTTACTTTTATTTGCTTCTCTGTAGCATCCTGAATTTCAGTGAAGTGCGGTACCAGTGTCTAAACTAATATTTAATCTCACGAATCATGACGAGGCATGACGAATCTCTTGACGAAGCATAATCGAAGCCTTTTTGTAACTTTGAGGTCTAATAATTATTGTACAGAAAAATATTAGTATTGCCGTGTGTACTGAAGGTGGTTTGTATATTTAGTTACGGAAACAGTAAATTTAACGGTCTTACTTCGCGTTTATTAGGGCTTCCCCATCTAAAGAAACACAAAATAATTTACATTCTATCAAATGATAATTCTGTTTTAGATTACGTAATATGGTGTAAATAACATTTGAACTAAATGAACCGTCAAGTTTTACTGACCAGTTATAATATAATTACGAAATTTTACTATTATATCAAATGTGTTTTCTCCAATATCATACGGAAATAAATATGAAAAAAACCGAAAGTATCCTACGGCATCTAGAGATGACCGTTTACTGGTTTAAGTAGGGAAACGAAAACTGGATGAGAGCAACAACTAGAGACTTACGTAAGTTAAGGGAAACTATCTTTAAAAAAAAGCCAATAACCTTCATCAACTGGAGTTAATTATGTGAAAATTGGAACGGATGATTGGATTCAAAGTAAATGGGAGGTCTGAGTTTCGGTCGACATTGACATCTCGGGCATTTTTGTCCACGGACCATGTTTTTAGCGTTTTAAGGCCTTAGACCTGGTTGAATGTTTCCGCCGGAAGTGAGACCTGATGCAATTCTAGAAAGAGAAAAACTTCATTTATAACTAGTTTTTGGGCTATAACTAGGTCACGTGCTAATAATTCGGGGCGGTCCTGTGAGAACAATTGAAGCTGGAGTCATGACCCGTCGAAGCCGATTGGACATACTTCCCGAAATCACATTTTTTTATTTCTTGGCTATAACAACATAAAGGTTAGGAATTCGACAAGAAATTTAGATGATATCCGTGCGCATCGAATCCCTGCACGTCGAATGAGCACGTCAGACATTCTTAAAAATGTGAAATTTTACAGTAGCCATAAAATTTCGCAATATTTTAAAATGCCCCCGAAATTGACGCGCACGAATGTCAGCTACATTTCTTCTCAAGTGGTCGACCCCGAATTCCTAACTCATAAAAGTGGTTACACAATTTACAGACTTGTTTAGAGTAATTGTTCATTCTCCGTGTTTCCTTTTCTAGACCTCACCAACTTTTATTATTGAGATAACATTTATAGACGCAACAGCAGAGAAGCAAAAAAAAATCTCGAGATCAAATATTCTAACGATGAGTCAATAGACCAGGATGCTTAAAACGGTTCACAGCGGTTATGTTCCAAAAACTGTTCACAGGAGTTAAGACGACGGCTAAAACACTACGTATATTTCCACAAATCGTGGTTCACAGAGGTCCTGTTATTATATTGAAGAATCCACCTAGATGGACCTGCATCTAACGTAGCCCATAGATTGGCCGTCACCCGCTAATCCAATGAATTCAGGCTAAATGGCCAATTCGTAAATAATTGAATTAATGGAAAATGAAGCAATAAGTATGGATTAAGGAATAACTATAATTACCAAAATAATTCAGATTAAAATGAAATGGAAATATAAGAAAAGAAGTCCATGAAAACGCTAAATATTTAATTCAAATAACACAAGTTAACAGTGAATTACTTTGTTAGATTCCTTTCAAACACCATTAGTTAATTCGGTAGGTTGAAAATTAATGCGTAAATCTAAAACTGTATGGTGGAAATTTCAAGGGTTACGTAGAATGGGAGATTCTGGCATCGAATGATCCATAAAAAATCAAGAATCACGAGTATTGGCGGATCATTATTAGGTCAAAATATTATTTTTCTGGAAAAATTCCGTCTGAAAAATCTAGCATTAAACTGAAAGTTTAGGTGTTAGTTATTTAAATGATAGAGCGTTTACCACTACGTAAACTTCCATTAATAATCATGTTCCACTTACAATTTGTTTATAATCTAGTGGCATTGGCTTTTTTCTTCCCTCTCTTTCCCAAAGTTTGGACATTTTTAGAAGTTCACGTATATCTTGATCGAAGAACTTGTTGAAAAGCTGAACTGGATCCCAATCAATCTTTTCTGCCCACTCAGTTGTATTGATTCTGGCAATATTACCTGATACGTGATATGAAATAACGATAAAATACCGCAAATAATATATATATATTTTGCAAGTGTTTATCAGTCAAAGTACGGGTCTGTTAATGCCGATAAACCAATATGAATACGAATTTAACTACGATTGTTAACGTTTGGGGAATGGCGTCGTTTTCTAATTTTTGGGAAACGGGTGGCACCTCAAGTGAACGGAGTATGAGGGTATGAGGCGGAGTATGTACGATTATTACAAATAAATATTTAATCGAAGAGTTAAGTTTTATTTTGGTTATCGGATATTTACACTCTGTAAACTTCTATCTGGGTTTCTCTAGCGCTCCATTCAAAAGGCTAACATTATGGAATCTTAATAACGTATGTTAACCCGCACGCTTCAATGTGTGCGTTTAAGCACACGTTTCCGTTAAATAACTTGTTAGAATGTTGCTCCCCGAATTTGCTTCCTTCCAGTGTTACGTTGACCAAATTGTTGTCCGGAAGTAATTTATGATAACTTTCGACCACAAATTTGGACCGGAAGTGAACGCAAAAAATTAAAAAATCCCCTATAGATATTTATCTGACCAAAAAATTTAGGCCTATATAATAGTACATAGTACTTTTTATATAGAAACGAAAAATAATTACGACCAAATGGCAACCCGTGTTCAAGAGAAAACTAAATAACATTATTGGAAGTAAATAATACTGAATATTTTATATTGCAACTAGTATTCAAACCCATAATAAATAAGAAACATACGGATGTCTAGAGATGAACTAATGAGTCTCGCGATTGCGGTTTTAAACGGATAAAATGATAAACGGCTTAAAAGGATACCTTTCGACCACGAACTTTGACCAGAAGTGAACGCAAAAAACGAAAAATCTGAAAACCTGTACACATGTGTCAAAACTGACCCGTCACTAGGAGACTTAGTAGGTCCGATAGTTTTTCCTTGCGGTTCCGAATCCGTTCCCAGAATATCCACAATTATACCGCGTTATACAGTTAACCCCCTCTAAAGACAAAAACGCTGAAAAAGACCTTTTTTAAAGTTAATTTTAACTCATGGGGCATAGCAGCTCACCGACCTAACTCGTGCTAGATTAATTAAGCTCCTGATCATCCAATAAAAGTATCGAAAACATACTTCCATTATTCTTTTAAACCTATGGACCTCGAAAGTCACATTACCAAAATAGACACAATTGACTTTGACCCCCCCCCCACTAGTATACCCTTTTTGCAGCTGTTTTGAGTCAAATTTTAAGTGAACATACATTGGGATGTTGGCCTGGTTTCTACGGCCGGATTTCTGCAGCAGTGAAAAGTCGTGATTTTGTCACTTTTGGCCTATAACTGGGTCACGTGTTAAGAATTCGGGGTCCGTCCTTTGAGAAGAATTGAAGCTGGAGCTTCACGCCTCGAATAAGCCCACTTTCGAGCCAATCCGACATACTTCACGAAATCACATTTTTGACTTAACTACATAACGGGTCTATGGGACTTGTAATTATTATAGTTGACGAATTAATATGAACGAAGTCTTACAAACAATGATAATGTTGTGGTTCCTAGATAACCAGTGAAACATTATAAATTTGGACAGGGCTGCGAGAACCGAAACCGCTCCGAACACAAAGCGGATGACTGTGATGAATGCTGGTATTACTGACTACAAAATATACGGTCTAGTCTAAGTAATGTAACCACATACATAATAATGTATCGAGGACGGCAGCGTAAAGACGACTTGGCAGTATGGCAAGATAATCGTGGGGAACAGTTTGTGAAAGTGCTCAGCACAACTCAATTACTAAATTGGAGGCGACAATTATCGAGTACATGCCTAGGTTGTACCTAATGCTTTGCGAGCAAGTCAGTGACGATGGTACAGCTGATTCTTGGTAGCTACAAACACCGGTCGTAAACTATTTATCTAATAACCTAGTAGCAGAATTGCAAGTAGCGTCGCGAATATAGACACAAATATCGAACGGTCTGGGGTCATTGGAATTATATATGGAAATAGGTCAAATGTGGACATTTCGGTTGAAATTTTATATTTATTAGCAATGTAAATGCTCGCGTATATTGGGCGGGGTGAATTCGGCACCACAAAAATTAATTCGGCACTTTTAGTAAGTAATAAGGAACCTTTTACATTTTAGAAATTTTCCAATATGTAAAATAAATGGTTTGTTAAATTGGAGCAAAATTAGAGTTAGCTTCTAATTGCATGAATTTATAAGGAACCGTTACGATTTTTGACATTGCGATATTTTCGGCTTTTACGGATACGGTCGCGGTTTAACTTTTCATTTCACAAACTACGTATACGGCTATAACAAGTCGATTAACGTGTCTGATGAGTACTTGGATCGGAAATTATATTTTACGTTATTTTTGTTATGTCGGAGAACACATGATAATATTGCATTAATACCAATTCCTTCAACTTGAGAATTTTCTAATTCGGGATCGGCTTTATCGGGTGAAACTTGCTGTTCTTCATCTTGTTCACCAAACAATTGACCAAACAGAAATTTCCCCCAGACGATACAGTGGATTGGCTCGGTTGGCGTGTTTCGAATAGTACAACCAGGGAATGTCTTCTGGCGTGCTTTCGGCTGAGTTATTATGTAATTCTTTCATTTTATACCGAAATGATTCCCAAAATAGGAGGCTAAGACATTGCACGAGAAATATACTAATTAAATTTCACCAAAACATTTCAAAAATGACATTTCAAAAAGGGAATATTAAATAATACCTGGTTATAATTACAGGCTGCACAATATTTAATTTGTATTTCGAAAATTGTAGATATTTATTAACTATAGGTCATGTTTATGACGATTATTAATTTAACCTCACTGTCTTCGCATAATCGCGTCCTCTTCAATACAAATAACGTAAGTGTATCTTAACCTGTGGGGTGTTGCCGATTAAAGAATTGTAATGCATGTTGGTATTATCGTTGTGATTAAACCGTAACCTTCCCCACTGTCTAATACGTACACCAATACAAACATACGACCTAAAATAAACGAACTGTAAACAATGTACTTGTTGGTATAGTAAATATCTTGTTTAGTTATGGTACATTACTAAAAAGCATGTATTGTTACATTTGAGTACAACCGGTTGGACATTATGTAGCACGCTAAGGGAGTATTAGTATCTAAGAGGGCAGCGTCATAAGAAGTTTGACGTTTGGCGAAATCATAATTGAACCTGTAATTGGTTTCACCAGTGTTTCATCAGTGAGTTAAAGTCAGTGAGGTCAAGTTAATAAAGATAATAATTAAGTCACTATAACTTCAGTAGGAAGCCCACTGTCCAACCCGCGCCCAGTATTTTATTTTACTAAGGTAACCTTGTTTCCAAGCAAGTATATATATATATATATACATACACAAATATATACAAGAAATTTAACAACGGGAGGTATATACAGTTGTTTCAAAGAGTGTCACTTTTCCTAAAAAGTTACGACCGAGCAAAGTTTGTCACTTTAAAAAAAAGACTATTTTTTGACAAAAAAATTTGTTTTGTCTGCAACTTCGTTTTTTCTCATCTTTTTGGTCCAAGAAAAGAGCATTTACTGATATAATTTACATAAGTCATTTTCAAGTACGTTTGTGGACCTATTCCCGAACTGACAACATTTCCAATCGTACATTCAGTTTGGTTGATATTTCTTCGTCAGTTAGGTCAGGATGTGAGCATGTAGTGAGTAGCGTTATAGTGCATAGTGTTCATTGGGCGGTAGTCACACTGTTGTCTATACTCCGCCTTGACGCTTCGTTGCACTTTGACGCTTTCACTATGTTAATGCTTCATTGACTCACATATTATATAGGTTTTCCCCATAAATACTTGTGACAATATTAAATAGATATAACACTTGGCTGCATAATAAACCTACTTACTTATAGTAGTAGTATTCATTCGTTACCAAATGGTAGAGTAGAAGTGAATAGACAAAGATCCTTACAAGTAGATTCATGCTCTAAACACTAGAATTTCTTAATTCCCATTTTATTAAATCCACTGTTGATTTGTTTGCTAGTTAAATCTTTAAATAGCTCGTAAATCTTTACTTTTGCATCTTCTTCCATTTTGTAGTTATCCACCATTAAGGCGAATGTTTTGCCGTAATAATTTTTGTGGAGATATTCGGAGAATCTTTCCAACTCCCAACAAAAAATAGACCACCCATTTGCAAGATCTATTGAGCCATTTGGTTCCCTTACATTAGAAATTATCGCCGGCGGCATTTTAAAATTCGGCTGCGTGCATATGAATGGTACGAAGGTGAACCTGTCCTTATCATTGCTTAACTTGTAGCAGGCTTGAAACCGACTACCGACAAAAGCTTTTTTTAAATCCGACCTCGACCGAATACCGACCAAAGTTTTTTTTAAATCCGACCACGACCGACTATGGGAAAACAAGTTTGGTCGACCACGGATAATTTTGAAACCTGACTAATAGGGTGTAAATTCACCTTTTATATTTACAATTCGTCCGTTGCTGCCGGTACTGTACACCACTCTCTTCGGTATTAATAATTAATCACGCTGAGTAGTTAGCTAATTGAGTCTGTACTGATCCACGTCTGTACTGATCCAAACACAATCTTCTATTGGTCGTTGATCAATTAGTCTACCAATGACGTTGTTGTGAATTTTGTTGCTTTATCACTTTTGGATCTTTTCAGTGTTTCTGATTCCAAGTGATCTTTGAATTTAGTTAGTTCATTTGCAGCGTCTACTGTTCTATTGTACGTCACACACATATTCTTATTACGGATTTATTCAATATATTATCAGCGTTGTCCCTTAGTCTATAATAACGCCCATTACAAATATATTCATTATTTACATCCTTATCAAACGTTGAAAATTTTGACCAAATCATGATTTAATTATGTAAAATGGTTATTTTAAGTTTTTCCTTGAATTTGCCACCATTTTGAATTATATGGGCATATTTGGTACCTTCATTAAGACTCAAAAAAGACTTGGACCTGTCCATTTTGTCGTTTTTCAGAATGTTGAAAGCGAAAATTTAATTTAGAAAATATCTTATGAAATCTAGAAATCACTACTAATAACACCTTCACCCTAATTTGCCACAAGCGGGGCTTCTGGGCATCCCTAAATGATTTACAAATAATAATACGCTTCCATTATATGTTTCCATTAAAAAATTTAAAAACAAAGCAAAGTAAAATTACAAATTACATGTATCAATAGCATTCTTACAGACCAACGTACGGACGTACTTGCCCCCAATAAACGGGAAGCAGCAGCAGTATTAGCCATCGAAAAAATCGCATGGAACTGTGCGTTCCCACTAACGGAAGCACGAAATAAACTAAAGCTTGTAGAACACCGATACTACGCAGAAGTGTGCTACAGGCTCATAACGAAAAATTCGCAGACATAATCATCCGAAGGACGAGAGCTGCGAAGGAAGTCAACCCGCAGAGAGCTGGCAGAAGATATATATCACTACCCATGTAATATATATGTCACTATACATATTATATATATTTTTAATCTGTCATATGTTTTATGAATGTCATAGCTCTAAGAATAATTTGACCATGTTTAACATTTTTAGAGCAAAGACAAAAAAGATAGCCGAAAACTGCGTGCACATTTTCCAGTCACCCAGATTGCAAGCGTGCTATCTTGCTCTACACGAACCGTTTTTAGAATTTTGAAATTGATAATAGAGGAGAGAGCTCAAGATTCCGATAAAGTCGAAATATCGAAGATTCGAGAAGAAAAAGGTCGAAGTTCAAAGCTTGAAAATTCAATTGGGAAAATCGCTCAAATGTCGTTTCGAAAGCTTTCCAGAGAAGTTAAAATTTCGGTTCCGCTTGGTTTCAAGTCACATGACGAAGCTTGGGTTCAAGTTTAGCATTTTTTGAAAAAAAACGTGCTCGTAGTGAAAGGTGAACCAAATTTCATGGTAGTCGTCTATATTGGCATATTGTAGTCTAAAGTTATTCCTTGGCTACAGAAGACCTATCCAGCGAAAAAACTCAGCACTTCATGGCAGAGTGTTGCAAGATTCAACTAATTCGTCAACTAAAGCATCACTGCTTTGCATTTTCACACAACTGGCTTAACGAAATGCGACCATCCCTGATGATGCAGCAATTCTGAATTCCGCAGAAGTTCAACATATGTATTGTCTATAAGAATTCTTCAGTGAATAATTCAAGCGGTTTATGATTTCTTACTTGATTTCTTCTAACGGCCGGGTAGACCGTACACGCCGTATTAGATATTGAAGCATGGAAACTGACGTCCACAAATTAAATAACTAAAACAGTATTCGAAAATCAGCAAAAAGGTATGCTGGATAAACTTAATAAAATACAATAAATTGGATTTGAGTTCACGGCGCCCGACGATGGAAACATGGTGCTTAATAGCCGAAATTAACCATGACTTGAAATTGAAAAAGTACCCAAAACTCACTCAGTTATTCCATTAACGGAAAGTTCCATTCATGAGAAAATTCCCAAGGCCCTATTATTCACCTCCGAAATGATCGAACCATATTCTTTCGTAATTCATGAAAAATAGTCGCCTATAATCCAGATTAAAAGGGGTATCCAAATAAATCTTTTGCGAAGATTGTTTTTCTCCCATTGAGTCGGTATATTCCTACTATAGTATACTAATCAGGAAATAAATCAAAATAATTACATCTAGAGCTGAGATAATTAACCCCAGTCCACCTCTTCGGACCGTAACCTCTGTGCACCCTTTTTAGCAATTTTTTACTCATGGTTCATCGCTAATAATATTAAATATCGAGAATTCTTTTTTATTGTTTTCTGTTAGTTCTGCTATAAATGTTCTCTAGGATAACGAAAAAATTCGTAAACGGCGAAATCAATGTTATGAGAGAACACATGGCACTAACCAGCTTAAATTTTCATTGTCAGATTAGAAATAACTGGTCAAGTTTTCGACGTAAAATGTCAGAATCTGCTCCATAGAATTAGGTCGGGAAATACTTATCAACTTGCTCATCGTTAAGACAGCGTCTTAAATAGTAACAAAGTGGAACTCTTCCAATTGTCATTTGTTAGGAACCCCAACTTGTATTGGATCATGTAGATTTTTTAATGGAATTTGGGTTAATGGAATTTTAATGGAAAGGGTGCACAGGAGTTAATATAGGGTCTTTATATAAACGCATTTTACGTGCTAGATCACTGAGGATTAAATTGCGAAATAGGAATAAACTTTAACGAATATTTCGTTGAACAGGTCTTCTAATGGGTTTTATTTTCCAACATACAAATACGAACTAAGCCCCTTTCGATTACTATGGTGTATCCTATATGTTCGTTTGTGTACATCTCGGGCCGCATCTATTGAGGACCTTATGTAACACGCCTATCCGAGCTCAGACCCCCCCCTAAAAGAAGCCCGGGAACCTATATTTTTTTTCGCTTATCGGATAGAGTT
>SCLF01038287.1:0-12154 GCA_004367975.1 Mesochordaeus erythrocephalus
GAAATCAGACATCAATAACTGAGATAAATACGATGTAAACCCTATTAGACTATCTGCAGTCTGGTTCCCAAAGTGTTGTTAAAGGTTTGTATTATATTGACATTGACTTTTGAAAAAAAAACATGCGACAGGGACGGGCCCAACACTAAATGTTTTGAGTTATAGGTGAGTTATAGTGAATATGATACAAACCTTGGAGAACACTTTGGGAACCAGACTGCAGATAGTCTAATAGGGTTAACTAATAGGGTTTACATCGTATTTATCTCAGTTATTGATGTCTGATTTCAGTTTATCAGCTACACTACTTCAAGGTCCGACTTAATAGATGAACTCTCATCGAACCAACGTTTTACCTCTGTCACAGGCAAATATGTGTGGGGAAATCGCTTCTTTCAAATGGGAAGGGTCGGTGAAATTTGGTATATGGTATTGTAGAGTGATATGAACAAGGAAAGTGAAGGAAAAATTGTAGAAACATTTAGGGTGAATAATCTAGCTCAATCGGTAGAGCAGCCAACTAAAAATTGGAAGGTTGCGAGTTCGAGCCGCGTACTGGGCACAAGTTTTCGGGATTTAATAATTACGCACCGTATCGAGAGGTCTCTCTCGCAAAGGGCTCCTATTGGCTCTAGTGGCTTTCAATATAAATCGAGGGCCAATAGCGAGATATACAGCAAGTTCAATGCAAATTTGCTACACCTCGCTCTTCGAGTATTTACAGTAAGGAATTTTTAGTCCACCAATAGTGATACACGCAATTTATGACAAGTCTTTATATTCTATTTTATTTAGCGAAACACCAAAGCATGCGCTGATAATGCATTGTGCGTGGATCGTAAACAAGGCTTCGACTGTATATGTAAATGTGGTTTTGTCAAGATTGATGGAGAATGTGGTAAGTTTATTCTACTGGGCTTGATATATCGTGAAAAGAGTACAACCAATTTGTAATGGTCAAATATGTCGTATTTTGGAAACGCTTTAAGTTGCGGCTTCAGCAGTACCGTTGTTCACACAACCTCAGCCGACAAATGAATCTACCGTGGTGTCGTTGAAATTGGCAGTCATGTATATTTTTTCGTCTCCGGTAAATCCATTAATATTGTTTATCAAATGTTTACCATTTGAAAGGAGAACTTTTAGCTCAACCGCGTCATTAGATTTGAAATCTTATTCAATATATTTGGCCCCATTTTTATGCCGGGAGTCTTTATGGTGCCATAACCATTTCCCATGGGCCTCTAGCGTTTTATTCGAAATTGGCCACCATGACCAATTTAGTCAAAATTTGTGCGGAGCCAACTGATTGGGCCATCCAGTTTGAACTGACTATATTCAGTCAGATGGCCTCTCGGCTAAGCTCTAAGGCCCACCTCCCAGCTTTGGGTGCCTTAATTCGGCGTTTACACGTTTTTTGGGTGGTAGGGGATGATGCTTCTTGGTGTTCAAATGGATACCCCTACCTCCCAAATTTATATTTACGATAGCACATCGGGTATTACCTATGTTCTCGGCAGTGCATAAAAATAATAAATTGCACGATGGCATTTTCATGGTCTGCTTGTTTTCCACCTCTCCCTTCCCGCGTATCAAGCATGAAGATCAAGCATGAAGATGAAGCTTCTTCATGTTCACCATCTGTGTTTTTTCTTTTTGCTTTCTCTTCCCTAGGAAATTCGCCCGGCGCAATGACTCCCTAGCATTCGTCCTCCTTCTCTTTTTATTCGAGTCCTTCGAATTGCGAGCGTTATTTATTTTATGTTGATAGGGGGGGCTAGCGTACAGTCCTCGACTAGTTCCGTCTAAATCGACGTAACATTCACCAAGGAGTACGGAACCAGCTAGGGACTGTTTTCAGCGTAATACAGACAATTTATATCTTGTCTCCGACTCCGCCTTCCAGTCTTTTTGTATTTACTTTTTCTCGTCTTTCCATTCTTTGCAGGCTTCACAGAAGGGTCTTTTCTGCTGATGTTCTCCGAAGATTGAATTACCGGTCACTTTGTTCCCCAGTTTCTTTAAGTCCCGTTCGAGCCACTTTTCTGTTTTCTGTGTATCCTTCTTCATTCCTTCTATGATACTCCCAGCTTTGTCTTCATTTTACTTTTCCATTTCCATTTAGTCCTTTTCTTCTATCTGCTTCCGCCACTCTGCTTCCGTGTTGTTTTTGTTTTCTTCATTTTACACCTCTTCTTCTTGTTTTATTTCGTTCTGCCAGGACATGTTTCCGGATGCCTCTGGTGTTCCTAACAATTCCGGTATGTCTTCCTCCGTTCGTCCTCCGTCGTCTATCTATTTTTTTGTGTTGTAACGCCACTTACGGGTTTCCTCCGTTTCTGGCTTCCCATTCGTTGACTTGCTTGAACCTTTTTTTGAGCTGTTTCTTTTTCTCCCTTATTTCCAATTTCCTCTCTTCTATCGTTAGTTTCTTCCGAGGTGTCCGAGGTTTTTGCTAGGTTGTAGCATGTTATTTCTTCTTCTTTTCTCTGGTTCTACTCCCGCTGTAACTTCCTCAGTTTGGATGTTGTCGGTCTGAACAAAACTTTTCTAATCGTAATTTCATCATTTTGTCTTCAGTTTCCTACTTCTTTCGGCTTCTCGCTCCATCCGTCTGTTATTTCTAGGAAGGGTTTTTAGCTCCTCGAGTATTCTTATTACTTTTATCTTCGTTATTCCTCTTCGTTTTGTGTGAGCAGGCTTTTCCGTAGATTTCTTCAACACGTAGGGCCGTTTGAACCTAAATGGCCCTTTCCTGTATTTAATCAGGAGTTGCTCTCCCATCTCATAAGGCATAAAATTACTCCTTCCATGTCGCTTCTTTCTCTTCCTTCGTCTTCCTCCACGCCTTCCTTCTTATTTCTTGTTTTTCTTCCTTTATATATCTAAATGGGTTCTTCTGGTTTCCTCTTTTTATTCCCGTTTCCAGTTACCTGGTTTGGTAGTTGGTTAATTTCTTGTACCAGTTCTGGTATAAGGTCATCCTAAGTTGCGTAATACTTTGGAAGGAGCTTATTTTTAAGCGTCTGATTTGCCCGTTCCATTAATCCATTCGCTGGTGGATTATATGGACTGGCATGTTTGTGTTTTATTCCATTCTCTCTAAGATACTCTGCATTTCTAGTAACACTTCCGATGCACTTTTATTTTTTAGAGGTGTGGCGTACTCTTTCTTAAAAAACGTATAATTATGCGTTTGTCGGTAGGCCGAAGAGGACCAATGACGCACGTTGAAACTATGGCGTCCCAAGGCGTACAAGGTTACAATGTCAGTCATCACTATTTAATGCTCAAATGACCTGATACAATTATAGTTGCTGGTTAATGGTTGTGAAGGAAACGAATCTTCTACAAATAATATTTAACTAAACAACACACTGTGTGGTATCTAAAATCGAACACACAAGCTTTCGCATTCCGGGAGACAGATCTAACAACATAACCACATTTAATTATACACATTTATGATCGTTCGTTAGTAAATTATTAATAGTCATTGTGTCTAATAGAAACTTTGAATGTACCGCCTTTCCTAGGTCTGTCCTTGGACGTAGTTGATACGTACTTTTCGACTTACGTTTAACCACCGAGTTTGTTCTTAACCACCCAGTTGTTCAGGTTTATTCAATCCTTCTGTTAGACATTTTGCGAAACACTGAGTAATTTTGAACGAAAAACCATGGTATAAGTAGTCACCTACTTCCGGCTTTCTGATTCCGGTCCGTGGGAAAGGATAGAAGAACCAATTTATTGTTTTTCAATTTAATGGATTCTTAGTATATTCTTAGTATATACATGTACATTATCTTTTAGATAGAAATTACACGATAATGTGGAACTATTCCAGTTAACAATTTTTTTTAAAATAGTTAATTTCCGATTTCTTAGATTTACTTGTGTATATAGCTGCGTCCATTGCGTCTAGGGAGGCTTTGCCCAGATTCTCAAAGGTGGTGGTGGGGCGTTGCTCCGGTTGCGTTTTTTATGCACGTTACCCTCCTGTTGCTTTTCCGCTTCTAATATTATTTGGTTCCTTTCCTTTCTTTTTTCAGGTCTTGAAGCTTTAGTTCTTCTGGTACGAAAATTGTACCTCTTTATCTTCTGGGAATTTCCATATTTTGGACTTTTTTAGCTTTCGTTGCATCATTTTTGTTGTCTGTTAAAAATCATTTCTCGAGCCGCACATCTTTTTCGTGGTATTTTTCATGTTTTTGTAGGGCTTTTTCATGTTTACATTTCCCCCGCCAAGTGCGTGGACGTGCGTCCTCCCAGGTACAATATGCATACCTCCATGTCTTGTTCCCTTCTGTGTACAGCACATCTATTCTCAGCATTATGTATTCAATTTTTATTTGTGACGAATTATCCGTATTTCCTTTTTTAAATTTTTTCAAAATCTGAATTCCTAAATACCTTCGTAGGAATATGGTTCGCTACCATTGTCTATTAACACAGAACAGCTTCTCCCTTCTAACCATACTTTTGACCATATTGTTTGCATACGGCGCACTGTCTTCCAACAGTCTTCCGACAGTCTTCCGAAGCTAGAAGAATCCATTTTTTGATGTTCAATTCAGTGGAATCCTAGCTTACAAAAATAAGTAGTATTTACAATGATAACTACAGTGAATATGGAGAAATGTTCCGATTAAAAGATGAATATTTCAATTGCGCGTGATCAAATATACAAACGGTAACTAATGGTGACTTAATTCAAGGACCTGCCAAGCCATCAACGAATTGGACAATTTCTTTATATTCACTGTATGTTAAATTACCATTATTGTTTACATATAAACTTCACGCTGTTATGGAACTACTCCATTTAATATATTCGAAAAGCATTATTTTTCGATTTTCCTGATTTTGTTGTGCCTATAGCTGCGTCATTTTTCATAGTGTACTAATCCAGACTTTGAATTACTCCCCTTGCGAGTCCAATATTTACACAACGACTTACATTACGATTTTAGTTCTCAATTCTCACAGGGACGAGACAGGAGCTTGTTTACAAGGTTGGTCAGGTTCATCGTGCAACGATCCCGATCGCTTGAGAACATTCCCATGCTACTACCGTGGTGCATCAATTTTTAGGATGGTTAAGATCGACTAACAATCGATTAGTTCAAACGAACATACCAAACTTCGGTAGTAGAAACGAGAGAGGATCAAGGCCTTAATGGAAATCCAAATGAGCATCAAAATTGATAATTATATATTTATTTGGCGAACTTGATAAACATTAACTTCTGTTCTGTGGAAAATACTAAAGTGCTTTGTTCATTTAAATTTGAGTGAACGAGAAATTGATGAAACAACCCTATGACACACCTGTCCGAAGTGGCCCCTCCTCCCTTCAAAATGCACACAAACTATTAGAGCCTGATAGAGTTTGTTCTTGTGGTTCCGAATCTATTTTCGGAATGTCCAGATTTGTACGCATTCGTACAGTTAACCACCTCTAAAGCAACCAGGTCACAAGACCCCTTTTTTAAACGTTAATTTTAACTCATGGGAGCATGGCAGCTCACCGAACTAACCGAACTAAATCGAAATATTAAATTGCCATAAAATTTCATATTTTTTAAGCTGTCCGATTTTCCCTGAAATTGGACTCATTCGATGCGCATAAAAGGTACAAATGTGATTTCGTGAAGTATGTCGGATTGGCTCGAGAGTGGGCTTATTGAACGCGACATGACTCAAGTTCCAATTCTTCTCAGAGGACCGATCCCGAATTCTTAACACGTGACTAGTTATAGGCCAACAAACTTATAGCTAAAATTTTCAAAAAGTGACAAAATCACGGCTTTCTCACTTTTCGATGTTTTTATGATTTAAAGTAGGTTAAAGTAGGTAGTTAAAGTAGGTCCCAAAGTAGGTTCACTAAAAATTCGACTCGAAACCACATCGTAGAAGCTTAAATACAGGAATAAATGTGTCCATTTCGACAATGTAATTTTCGTGGTTAAAACGTTTTAAAAAAAAGGTCATTTTGACCTGGTTGTCTTTAGAGGGGGTTAACTGTACGAACGCGTATACAATTGGAGATTCTGAACATAGATTCGGAACCGCAAGAACAAACTCTATCAGACTGCCATTTTGAAGAGGGAGGGGGCCACTTCGGACAGGTGTGTATGAGGGCCGATTATACGCAGGATGTTTTACAAATTTTTTTAGACCGGAAGTATCACCGGAGGTATCAGCTAAAAACCAGAAGGCCCTTTCTAGAGACGTATCTTCACAAAATTAAAGTATCTTAACAAGCACGCTGAAATGTGTGTCGCTATCCAGGACCCCCCCCCCCCATAAACCGCCTTCCCGTTTTTTAACGTACTTTTAGACCGGAAGTGGAGGCTAAAGAGCGGAGTTTTTTCGAATTGAGAATCACACCAAATTGTTGCACGAGATGTCCTCTAGTGGAAACGTATCTTCAAAACATTTTAGGATAACTTTCGACCACAAATTATGACCGTAAGTAAACGTAAAATTGTAACGCAGGGTCCGCCTGTGCTTCTATGCAGAGTGCCAGTTACACTCATTCGGGCGGTCGGAAGATTAAACGTTTATAAGCGAAATGCATTAAATGGAGAATAATGACTTAGCTGAAATAAGAACGGCGAGTGTGATGGACTGCTCGAATCTTCAAAATCTTGATATACTTACGCGCGCTACAATTCCTGGTGATACGCAAATTTTGAAGCTTGCCGGCAATTCGATCAGAGATGATGTTACGCTAAAGGTTAGGGTGACTCAATGTCCGAAAAAAGTGGAACGGCCAGGTTTGTGGTCCGTAATTTTTCTAGTGGCCCGCTTTTAAAAAACACGGCTGTAGCCTGCGCACATACAACAGAAACAGATAGTTTGAACAACGTTTTTAAGGATTTAAAAAAATCATGGGGTTTAACATTTAGATCAAACAAGAGGGGTATCTTCTGAAAAGTATTGGATAAGCACTACACCATGGACTTTTTTTTCCATACTTGCATCAGAGATTATCAACTTTTTTGCTGTCCCGCTTTTTTACCAACTTTGGAAAAATGTCCCGCTTTGTAACTCATGTGCTCCCTTTTTTAAATCAGTAATTATATTTCATCTCTAGATTTCCTTTTTTATTTATTTCGCTCCTTTTGCTATGCCATTTGGTCTACAAATGTTATCCCAATATGAGGCCTAGAAATGGAAATTGGTCGATGAGGCTGCGAGCCTCAAAGGGGACCACAGGCGTCAAGAATTTCCATTTGGTCACCCTGCTAAAGGCTATAATGGAGTCGCTCGAATCGGTCTATGAAATTCAGGAATATGCGTTATAATACCTAGTTTGACTTAACCAGTGGATCCCCGGTGGCACAAACTTGCCACTTGGACCGTTCTTTTGTGGATATACCGAGAACAAAATACGTATATGCTTCAAATTCTAAATGATTAAGTGTTTTCAAAGGTTTTCAAAGTAATTATTTCGTCTGCACGATTTAGATGTCAATTCAAATTGTACTTGAAATTAACGGAAAAATGAATAAAAACCAAAGCCATATGAATTTTTTTGCCTTTTAGAATTTTGATAGGGTTTTAGTTTTTTTGCTCCTAGCATATAATATATTTTCCCTGAAGTTTTAACGGATGGAAAATCTATCTAGGTTATAATAAAAATCGAGAGAGAATGCGAGCTAGGCGCGAGAGAGATCGAAGAAAGCTACTAGGTATACCGTCATCCCTGGTTTATTATTGGCTTCCCATATATTATCGGCAAGATATTTGACAGTTAAATAGGCCGATGGCATAGTTTGTTCGTTCAAACATTCAACGGAAAATATTGTACAAGTTGAGCAATCGGTGTTTAAGTCAGGATCAGAAGCAGAAGTGCTCTAAGTGCGCGTCATATTACTGCTGATGCAAAGGCGTTGCGGGTCACTGATAATATTTTTGTATTTTATCCAAACATAACAATATATTAGAAGCATAGATTATAATATCTTGCTGCCATAATTAGGCACACATCCATGTATATGTACTACTTGGATGTTCTTGCGGTAGGAAACGGAGAGTCGTGCCGCAAATTAGTTTAACAGCAGTATGTGTTTGTATTTTATTTCGCGGTTTACGTGACATATTTACCGACCTTCCCGTCTATTAAATATGTGCTTATTGATTTGCTTATAGTAAGAATATAGACGAGAGGTTGGGTAAGTCGGTGCCCAACTGTGGTATACCGTGGATGTTAAAAGACTATATAAAATAATTGTTGGACACATGCACTTAGTTATTATCAGGTGTTTTGGGGTACTAATCCATATTAACTTAATTAGACTGTAACTAAATCTCGTGTTTCTGCTAGGTGGCTGTGTTAAGCAGCTTTCATGGAGCAAATATTTTTTAGGGAAATGTGTCTACCCTATTTATTCTAACATCATTTAACGGATACATAACTCGTAGCGAGTGATACACATCGTGCGCATTATCTACCGGTGATTATATAACTGACTTAATTGCTCGAGGGTTAATTGGTACAATATTCGTAGCTTAGATTTGCCCAACTTCAGTATTAGGTGCTGTTTGTTTGAGCACAATTGGAAGTAACTTTCCTTTATATGCATCTTTTTGTTCTGTCATATATTGATTTTACCGTCATATATTCCGTAATCCAAGAGATTGTGTGGGCTTTATTATTTTAGCGAAACATGCTTTTTGACGTTGATGGCCACGAAAATTGACCTAATCATAAGCTTATGGCCATGCTCAAGTCCATGCTGAAATACGTTTAATTATTAGAAATTTATAACAAGATTATTTTTTAATCCGGCTTTTGCATTGCCTCAATGGTTTAACAATCCAACCGTACTAAATTAAGTGTCGGTTTTTATATATTTCCAAACTAATCTTATTTAGTCGACACCATTGCAGGTAATAGTGAGGACCAGTATATGTAGTGAAGCCGATTACTCAATTTGAAGCATTTACCGGCTCTAGAAATGTTCCGTACTTTATTACTAAGAAACATAAATATCTAAATGCACAAATGGCAGCCTATACATTCATATATACTTGGAGCATATTTGCCCCACTGCACACGTACAAGTTACCATTTTCACTGCACCCGTACGGGTTAAGGTATTAATGCATTCACTGCAATTTAATTCCAGCACTGTTTCACCAGAGATTATAATTAGGCGCGTTAAAATTTGAGATAAACATGACTTAATAAACAATGTTTTTCCAATTTCGTGCGAAAACATGTCTTTTGTTGTCGTGTGCTGTAATAAATCACGCAAATGAAGATTACCACATAAAAGTCCACGCGGTTTTGACAAGCATACTTGTATTACTTAGTTGGTTTACCTTATTGGTGATACTAGTGACGAAAAGGATATGACTATCGGTAAGCTGCGACAAATGGATTTGGTAAAAATATGGGACAACTTTCCCTAATAAGGGACATTATACCCTGTATCATTTGAGTAATAGTCCAAATGCAGCGACTAATTGTTTAAATGTGTGAATAATTTTTTAATACGGAACACATAAAAATGTCCCACATCACCCTAAAGCTTCCTTTCGCTTCTTAAAACTGTCTATCATATACGTAAAATGGTAACTAGTACGTCCTCCGTACTCAACACTCGCGTTGAGCTTCCACTTTTAAATTCAAAAATATTCTAGACAGTCTCAAATATTATTTAATTTTTTGCCGATTTCCAGATGAGATATTTAACAATAAAACAAAAAACGGAAATTATATTTTTTTATGACGAAAATAAATTTTCAGCTCGAAAAATAGCAAAACATTTCCCAGTTAAATACTGCAGTTATCAAAATATTGAAGAAACGTAAAGAGATTCTATCGACACCGGAAAAAGGTGAAAAGGCTGTCCGCGTGAAGCTGTCGATCGAACAGGAATTCGAAACAGACCTTCTTGAGGAAATGAAAATACTCTACAAACGAGCAAATCTAAATGCGGAAATAGGAAAGGAGTTAGCGATTGGAGTTCTTAAACGGGACAAATATCTGGATACCGTAGTCCAAAAACAGAAATTTTGTCATACTTGGTGGAGTTAATTTTGTCAACGCCATGGTTGGACTTACACACGAGTTCGAGGTACAATTAAGGTTTTCCGATGGTGGAGGTTGAGGTAGAACGCGCGAGAGTTAGGTAAAACAAAATATTAACTAATGTCTAATACAAAAATGTCCTTAACCTGAATATGACCATGAATTTTATTACACGTCGGTCTAAACCGCCCCCCCCTATGGGGTGCTTGGGGCAACTGATAGGGCAACGAGACTTACTGGCTCTGATAGAGTTTTTTTCTTGCGGTTCCGAATCTGTTCCCAGAATAGCCGAAATTACACTACCCCCGCCAAAGACAAAACATTGAAATAAAACGTTGAGTTTCCAAACTAAGCGTTGAGTTTCCAACTAAGCGTTGAGTTTCCACTTTTTTCGGCCTCAAGCGTTGAGTTTCCACTTTTTTCGGCCTCAAGGTGGAAACTCAACGCTTAGTCTGGTGTATTTGGACATTCTGAAACCAGATTCCGAATCGCAAGAAAAAACTCTATCAGACTAGCTAAGTCTGGTTAACCTTTGAGGTGCATCTTTTAGGTGGGGGAGGTCACCTCTGGAGACATGTGTGGAATTCATATCGAAAAAAATCCCCCGATTCGAAACAAAAATCCTGTTTTGCCTTCCACTTCCGGTCTGAAACTACGTTAGCAAAACGGCGAAATGTTTAGGTGTGGTGGTGGATGGCAAATTCGGCACCGGTTTATCGATAGTTATGACCCGAATAACGGAAATATATACTGAAAGCGTGTGGGTTAACCTAACATTTTGTGAATGTCAGGTTCTAATTACGTCTAACATTGACCCTTGGAAGTTAAACCCTATCGTTAACCCTTAACCTTGGTGGTAGGCGAGTCCTCTTTGTCCCGCATTTGAGAGCTTTTAGCAGCCTCCTTTTGTGTTACTGGCTCATTTTCCAAGTTAATTATTGTTCTTCAGAGTACTGACATTATATTTAGACCGATTTTATGCTGATGTTACTGAGCTATTAATGTCTTAACGTTTATTGATAACCAATCATTCATTTACTGGTTAAATTTACCGTTCTTAAATTGCAAAATCATGAAATGTTATCACTGAAAAATCATTTGGAAATATGTTGGCTGTTCCCCCCAAAATAAGGTCCCTTTCCCGAAAAATCTATGACCAGCCAAAATACCATAATTTTACTACACAATCCATTTAACTAACCAGTTACTACAATCCTGGATTCTATCAAGTTACTAACTATCCAGCTACTA
Source organism: Mesochordaeus erythrocephalus (assembly GCA_004367975.1). Taxonomy (NCBI): domain Eukaryota; kingdom Metazoa; phylum Chordata; class Appendicularia; order Copelata; family Oikopleuridae; genus Mesochordaeus; species Mesochordaeus erythrocephalus. The sequence goes on from SCLF01038287.1 coordinate 11,300, forward strand.
CACGATGTCCAGCCAAATTTATTGTTCAGACAATTTTAACGCAAAAAACTGAGTTAGCTTGCTTTGAGTGCTTCGTGCTTCGTGCTGCCCGTCAATTGATTCTTCTGGATCTAAATACACTTACTTAATTTCATTTAATAATATCTTGTTTGGTTTTATTTTATTGTTTTAACCAAAATTGGTTCATCTTGGTCTGAAAATGCGATCAAAGAGCTCGGTAAATTTTTTTGCGGCACCTTCTTCCTTGATAGTTTCATTTTCTATTAGTTCACTACATAATGGCTACAGCAGCCCCGTGCTCAGCTTCGGGGAAATACCAATTTTATATTATTGTGCTTGATCTGTGTTACCACGTGGGATGGGCAATTGTCCAGCAAGAGGGTAATTTTTGTCCCCGATATTTTTTATGAAGATGATATGAGAGTCGTTTCATTTCCCATATAAACTTTTAAAAATACCTCTTTCCACAGTCACTACGTTATCTTTGTATTTCAAAGATTTCTTTTCATGTTTTGAGCTTCTGCCCAGCCATTTGGTCCCTTTACATCGATATAACGGCACAAATGTCAAACAGGCCGTTTCGTTTTGAACCTTGTACGGAACATTGACTCTTCCTTAAATCAATTTAGTTTCAATACAACAGAGATACTATTAGGAATTTTTTGTATGTAAACGTGGCTACAACACCTCACTGGTTAAGAATTTGTGGCCAACAAGTCGAACAGAAATGATCATGGAGTCCGTACCCGTGGAAGACACTGAAAGATAATTCATAATATCTCCCAGGCACCTTTTTGACCATTTTTTGTCACGGAGCCTGTTTTTAGCGTTTTAAGGCCCTAGACGTGGTTGAAT
>SCLF01038398.1:0-12153 GCA_004367975.1 Mesochordaeus erythrocephalus
GACGGTCAGCAAAATATGCAAAAGCTTCGCTATCAGCAAATCAACGCTACGGAGAAAGTTATTTTCTGAACGACTCTCCCTGCAGCAAATTAAAGATAACGTCAAGCTCAATTATGCGCTTCATTTAACCTCAAACACGCATATTCCTATAAATCAGATTGCAGCATTGTGTGGCTATTTATCCCCGTCTCGCTTTACCAGTAGATTTAAAAGATTGCATGGTCTAACCCCAACTAACCTCAGAAAAACGATAAAGAATGATTTGGGCTAGAAGTTGAGCACATTTGGGCGAGTATGACGTAGTTTATTAGGCTATAATCACGGTCGGAAAAGGAATTTCTCACGACATTAATTAGGAGTGTTACCCTAACCAACAAGAGGAAACAGAATGAAACGACTTTTCATCATATTTTCTACTTTAACTATGCTTAACCGCACCCTTCTCATCATTTGCTGGCAGCACCGATCCGGATCCTGAACAACAACTTCAAAATAAGATAAAATCTTATCTTTAAGGAATACCGGCGTATGTTGTATCATACCAATAGTGAGGAAAAGAACGTTGGGAAGAACAAGACTCAAAGCTTCGACTCGATCAGTAGAATACTGAATGTTGCCGGCACGATAAGTCGTAACATGGATATGAAAGCCGCTCCATTCGTAACTAAAATGGAAAGGGATGAGCTGAAGTTGGTTGAAGAGTTAGCGCCCATATGGAAAGATCTTTATTGGACGTATAGTTATACTAACGATAACAAATATAACGATTCAAATATGAAGAGGGGCTTTCGTGAGAATTTCGCCTTTGCATGCCTTATCTGTTACGGTGCCGGATTCTATGACCCTCACCTTTTTTACTTTTCCTGATGCCACATGTGACCAAAATCTGAGCAACAATAACACAAAATGCCATTAATATTTTTTAAGGAAATCTTTACAATGAAACTAAAAATACTCGTCCTTTTACCCTTGTTTTTATCAGGCTGTGCACTCGTCAATACACTTGACCTCGAAACCGATGAAGATAAAATGAGCTACATCATGGGGATGCAAATCGGTAGTGAGCTCAAAATGGAAGGTATCGCATTAAAAGTCGACGCCTTCTCAGCGGGGATCACAGCCATGATGGAAGGCAAAGAGCCCCTGCTCGATGAAGCAACCGCAACAAAAGTCGTTGAAGCCTTTCAGCAGAAGAAACAAGCTGAAATCGCAGAATCTGCTGCTGCAAACCAAAAACTAGCCGATGACTTTTTAGCTAACAACGCCAAAGAAAAAGGCGTTGTGGTCACTGACAGTGGCTTACAGTACAAAATCATTGAACAAGGCAAGGGCAAATCACCCACATCAAAAGATACCGTGGTTGCCCATTACACCGGGACTCGAATAGACGGCACTATGTTTGACAGTTCTCATAGCCGAGGTGAACCTATCACCTTCCCAGTATCGGAAGTAATCAAAGGCTGGCAAGAAGCCTTACCTTTAATGAAAGAAGGGGAAAAACGGCAACTAGTTATTCCAGCTGATCTCGCTTATGGTGAACAAGGAGCAGGGGATATTGGTCCTGATGAGCTCTTAATCTTTGATATTGAATTGATATCAATAGTAACGGCTGATGCGGCTAAAGAATAACTAAAATAAAAACAATTATAGGCCATGTCTCTTCAGGGATATGGCCTTTTTATAGTGTAAACTATTAGTGAGCGTAGATATTTAAGATAAAACTTGGCCGAAGGCTCGGTATATAAGCCAGTAAACAGGTATTTTCTTGTAGAGTATTGGCCTGTTTTCTCAAAGCTTAGTCTTACTTTGTTGCTATCCCATGCGTTAAACGACTCATCACTCCTGATGATAGTGTGCTCACTATAGGCAAATATCCGTCGACCTTCGACGTTATTCGCTGCAATATATTCAAGACTGCTCCGAATAGTTTTGCTTTCATCAATGGCCGGCGTTTTTTCAATCACATCAGCACAGTCTGATAACGCTAATAGCACTAATGAAACTATTCGCCCCCTCATCGTGATAGCTCGGCTTGAGCAGTTTTAATTTTAACTAGGACAGCGCCTCGATTAATACTATTAACGGCATTCATTCTCACTCGTTCAATGAGTGTCTGTTTATTAGCATCGCTCAAGTTTTCGCTTGCTACTTTCTTTTGTATTGCTGTGACTGCTGCAACATAGGACGCAAGTTCAGGGTGTTTCTTAACGGCAGCAGTACCGCTTAATTCTTTAAACGCGTTAATCCTTTCTTACTCAGGGGTTAAAGCATTTTTCTCAGGTGATAGAGATTGCCCTTGTCTTGGGATTTCAACGCCTTTATTTTCTAGTTCAGTCCCTTCCACCATCGTCGGTGTGTAGTCTCGAACCGCAATACTTTGTTCGACTGCTTTCTTCCAAATGACTTTTTTAAAAGACTATGTACAGGTCACTTTAATTTCATACCAGCCCCGATTTTTGGCAATCGCTATCATGCTGTCGACGATTTGAGCACCATCAGTTTTAGTGTTTAGCTTATTGCCGGTATCTTTAAAAACCAGTCTGTTTTTAGAGTCTGTAAAGTAAAAACTGTTGCCACTTTGAACAAATTTATCCTTCACCTCACGCGTGATAAGCTTGTTATTTTCACCTTCAGCTGGTGAAAATAGCTGATCTTTTTCTATCCCTTCTAATCGGAGTGATGCACCGACAGCTTCAGTTTTTGAATGATTTTTAACCTTAGCGGCTTCAATCGTATTGTCATTGTCAGCACTGTCTTTGCTGTGGGGTCTTTGAGTTCGGTTTACGAGCCCCTTGCTTTGAAGTGTTTCTCTTAATCTTGATATGGTTGCCACAATTATGTGCTTTAAAAGTGAGACTATCAACGTTTTCTTGCTTATTAAAAACAGCTTCCCCACCCGCCGGTAAATACGGTGATTCATCGTTGGCGCTTGCAAAACCATAACGCCCTTTATTATCTTTTATTGCCGTGCCTATTGAGGTCGCGCTTTTACCTGAAGTATCAATAATGTGTTCACGTTTAAAACCTGTTGGATCAGCCATTGACAATCTCCCCATCGTGTCCGTCGTGGCCGATGCGTAGTGAGGAGACGAGGAGATCTGGTGATCATGGTCGTCGTCGAACGGAGTGGAATTAAACCAGGGATGGATTAATGCTTTATCGACTACGACGACACGCTTAGAAGCTAATTTAAGGCGATCTATAAAAACCGGATCTGTGTAGTAACGTACCTTTTCGGCCAAGATTGGCGGTACGTTCTCAAACACAACAATTTCCTTTTCTTTATCAAGGCTTGTTCTTTCTTGAGTTAGTAATAACGCACGCCTTTGCTCACTGACGTTTTCTGAGGGATCACGACGATGAAATATACTTTTGGATTTGGAGGTGGAAACGCCCTTAACCGTGTTATACCCAAGCCATTCTGTTATATGTCGCGCGGTATCTGTTTCAGTCGCTTTAGGGGCTTTGAATGATAGGAAATATTCTCAGCCCATAACCCGCGATATAGCTGATTCCTTTTGATAAAACAGGGATTTTACCTATTACCGTCAACTCATCCATTAACAATAAACAGTCATGCTTAATGTGCTTGTTTTGGCTGGGAACCCGCGCTTTTGATAGGGAATCATTCCAGCCAAAGGAGCCCGGCTAATCAACTGCGAGCGTGGCCATGTAATCGCAATTCATGTGGTGGCCTACATTCATAATACTTGGCTCTTACCAGCTAAGTGAAACGCCCAATAAAAAGCCCCAGTAGAAGAAACTACTGAGGCTTCGTATTTGTTGGTACCTAGGGCCGGAATCGAACCGGCACGCCCGTGAGGGCGAGGGATTTTAAGTCCCTTGTGTCTACCAATTTCACCACCCAGGCATCCGATTTATTATACAGAAGGTTTTACCATTTGTTTATCCATTTTTCACAAAATTATCCGTTAATTGTATGAAAGTTGATATTGCGCCTCGATAATCTCTTTGGTCAAAATACCTGTAACCCCCTCATCTACTAGGCCAAGTCGTTGAATCACATACAAAGCTTCTGCTTCGCTTTCTTTGAAGAGCACAGCTGCTTCTTGCAAGCTATGATTGATAGAAATTTTATTTAGTGCCTTGCGAGTTGCTGGAATCTGCAATAAATCAATATCTTCAGTGCCTTCCTCACTGACAGCACACGCTAAATCTGCAGCTAATAACAATACTTTTGTTGTCTTTCCTAGTTCAATGACCACCCACAACGGGTTTTCAGACAATGCGGTTTTGGCTGCTTCACGTAAAATCAACGCTGGCAAAATCACAAGTTCGCGTTGCATCGCGACCCCGACATTGATTCGGCGTCATGCCTACGTCAACGGGTTGCTCCTATAATCTAAGCCTCTTTTACGTAGCAACACCAAAAAGACCGAATCCAATTTATACACTTCAATGATACTGATGCTGGGAAAAACGATTGCTAACATTCCCGGCACAATAATATGGGGGTTTGATGTCAGTTCAAGTAATGCCATTAAGCCTGCTAAGTGCTTTTAATGTCGCACCCATCATGGCGTAAAAACCGATACCAGCGTGTCGTCGTACTCGATAAAGAATCAATCCATCCCTGGTTTAATTCCACTCCGTTCGACGACGACCATGATCACCAGATCTCCTCGTCTCCTCACTACGCATCGGCTCTCAAGCGACTGACGGAGTGAGGATATCATGACTGCACTATTCTGCGCTACGCGACGAAAGAGGCTGTAATGATCAACGCCCACTGGCGGCTCGCACGACTTACTCGCTATCGCATCGTTCCTTGTCGTGCCACGAATGAATAATGCCGCCACCCGCTAATAATCCCGTCAGGGTGGCAAAAAGATACAGTTTGAGTTGCAAGTCACCCAATGTAAAATAATATCGTAACTTGGCTAACACTGTTTTCTATTCTCCCCAATCAAACGATATGGTGGCTTACAGACATCAAACGGAAAAACGGTGACCTCTCTCAGGGTTATCTTGAAGCTTTTTAGCGTGTTTTTGGATAATCGGCAACACTTCTTCTGGGGAATCAACCACATAAAATAGGTCTAAGTCTTCTTCACTAATACACCCTTGTTTTAACACTTCCGCTTTCAACCAATCTAATAAACCGTTCCAGAATGAGGTGCCATAGAGAATAATAGGAAAATCGAGAATCTTTTTGGTTTGGATTAAGGTAATCGCCTCAAAAAACTCATCTAAGGTACCAAAACCACCTGGGAAGACGACATAGCCCATAGAATATTTTACGAACATGAGTTTACGAACAAAAAAGTAGCGAAACGACAAACTAATATCTTGGGTTTCGTTCGGCGATTGTTCAAAAGGTAATTCAATATTCAAACCAACTGACTGGCCGCCATGGCCAAAAGCCCCGTTATTGGCCGCTTCCATAATGCTTGGGCCACCACCGCTTATCACCGAAAATTTGGCTTGCGATAAGGCCCTTGCCACCTTAACCGCATCTTGATAATACTCCGATGTTTCTGGTAACCGTGCACTGCCAAAAATGGACACTGCGGGGCCTAGGTCATTGAGTGTTTCAATGCCATCAATTAACTCCGATTGAATACGAAAAACACGCCATGATTCTGAGGTTTTAAAATTTTCCATTTATTTCTCTAATCTCTATACTCAGTAGTTCATTTATCATCTTTGACAATAAAGAAAAGCCGCTGGCTTTGCAAACTCGATCTCAAGCTAAAACATACATCCATGTCTCATTCCCTTATTAATAAAATGGTTAAATTCAGTTATTGAACTATCTGAGGTATCATAGCCGATTTACTTTGTTTGTCTGGCAGGTGTTATGAAGGTTTTAGTTGTTGGTGGCGGTGGTCGTGAACATGCATTAGCATGGAAATTGATTCAATCTCCCCGCTGTGAGCAAGTTTATGTTGCACCGGGTAATCCCGGTACCGCAGATGAAGAAAATATTGAAAATGTGGCTATTGGTGTTGAAGATATCGATCAACTTGTCACTTTTGCTCAAGGAAACAATATTGGTTTGACCATTATTGGTCCGGAAGTGCCCTTAGTAATGGGCATTGTTGATGCCTTTAACGCTGCCGGTTTGCGTTGTTTTGGCCCATCAAAAGAAGCCGCTCGATTAGAAGCTTCAAAGAGTTTCACCAAAGATTTTCTTGCTCGGCACGCCATTCCAACTGCCGCTTATCAAGTCTTTTCCGATCCCTCTCCTGCGGCTGCTTATATTAAAGCCCAAGGTGCGCCTATCGTGGTTAAAGCGGATGGTTTGGCTGCTGGCAAAGGTGTGATTGTTGCCATGACTGAACAAGAAGCCATTGATGCTGTCACCGATATGCTGTCAGGCAATGCCTTTGGTGAAGCTGGCCATCGCGTCGTTATTGAAGAGTTTATGACAGGTGAAGAAGCCAGTTTCATTGTCATGGTAGATGGCGAAAATATCCTGACACTCGCCACATCACAAGATCACAAAGCCCGAGATAATGATGACCTAGGTCCCAATACCGGTGGTATGGGTGCATACTCTCCTGCCCCTGTCGTCACTCAAACCGTTCATGATCGCATTATGGCTGAGGTCATTGAGCCCACAGTCAAAGGCATGGCAGCTGATGGTCGTCCTTATACCGGATTCTTGTATGCGGGTTTAATGATCGATCATCACGACGCACCACGAGTCGTTGAATACAATTGTCGTTTTGGTGATCCTGAAACCCAACCTATTTTAATGCGTCTGCAATCAGACCTTATACCTTTATGCGAGGCTGCATTGGATGGCAAACTAAATACGGTCAATATTGAATGGGACCCTCGGGCTGCGGTCGGCATTGTCTTAGCTGCTGGCGGTTATCCCGATGCTTATCGTAAAGGTGATGTCATCGAAGGTCTTAATGCGAATACCGATGTCGATTGCAAAGTGTTCCATGCTAGTACTGCCGCTCAAGGTGATAACGTCGTGACATCAGGTGGTCGTGTTTTATGTGCCACGGCATTAGGCAACACAGTCAGCGACGCACAAGCCAAAGCTTATGCCATGATCAATCACATTAATTGGCCCGATATGTATTACCGCACGGATATCGCCTATCGAGCCATTACCAGGCAAACCTGACACTTTGGATTAACTATTAGGAAGACATTATGTCTGTAGCTCGCCCTATTACTGCTGTCACCGGTTCATCTGGTGCTGGCACATCAACAGTCAAAAATGCATTTGAAGGTATTTTCCGTCGTGGCGGCATTAAATCTGCCATTGTAAAGGGCGATAGTCTCCACAGTTATAATCGCAAGGAAATGCGGGCCGAAGTGATGAAAACCGAAGAACAAGGTAGTACATTGGCACCTTTTGGCTCAAAGGAAAATTGCTTAGATCGGCTAGAAGCCTTATCCCAAAACTACTCTGAAACGGGCAAAGGCGAACGTGGATATCATGATCGGGGTTGTGCCTATCATTAACTTAGAATGGATTCAGAAAATTAAACGCGACTGTGCCAATCGTGGTTATTATCAAGAAGCTGTCGTCGATATTATCTTAAAGCGAATGCCAGATTATATTCACCACATCACACCACAATGTGCGCGGACTCATATCACTTTCCAACGGCTTCCCTTAGTCGACACATCTAATCCTTTTGTGATGCGTGAAATCCCTACACCGGATGAAAGTTTAATTGTCATTCGTTTTAAAAATCCTAAGCGCGCTGATTTCCCTTATTATCTTAGTATGTTAAAAGACTCCTTCATGTCTCGCCCTAATAATATTGTCGGACCAGCTACCAAAATGGGGCTGGCGATGGAAATAATATTGGCGCCTTTCATTGATGGAATAATTCATAAAAAAACCATCGCGGCTAAGCCCTTCATTTGTCGATGAGTTTTTGGTCCATTAGACAAGCTGTTAAAACCCTGAGAACGGGGGGTGTTATTGCTTACCCTACCGAAGCCATTTTTGGCTTGGGCTGTAACCCATGGGATGAGGCAGCTGTTTCTCGGCTACTCGATATCAAGCAACGGCCTTGGCAAAAAGGCCTTATTTTAATTGCCAGTGACTTTAACCAATTGACTGACTTTATTCCCCCGCTGCCGCCCGAGACATTAAAGAAAATTGAAGCAACATGGCCCGGCCCAGTCACTTGGTTATTGCCGGCTAAAGACACGACGCCGGACTATTTAACTGGCCAACACGATACCATTGCCGTTCGCGTCACTGCCCACCCTATTTCGCGTGAATTATGCCAAGCGGCGGGGCATGCTTTAGTGTCCACCAGCGCCAATATTGCTGGATTAAAGCCCGCTAAAACCTTACGCCAAGTGCGTTGGCAGTTGCCTAACATTAAGACTATTGTGACAGGACAATGTGGCAAAGCATCTCAGCCATCCCAAATCCGAGATGCTCAAACAGGAACTCTTATCCGATGACACAACCCAATATCGCCGCTGTTCGAGATTATCTAATCGGCCTGCAAGATCGTCTTTGCCAACAACTTGAAACAGTTGATGGCAAAGAAAAATTTGTTGAAGATGCTTGGGAGCGCAGCGATGGTTTAGCCGGTGGCGGACGAACACGTGTTTTAAATAATGGTGCGGTGTTTGAACAAGGTGGCGTTAACTTTTCACATGTTCGCGGCACCAGCATGCCGGCTTCTGCCACTGCGAATCGCCCTGAATTAGCGGGCCGTAGCTTTGAAGCTCTTGGCGTGTCTTTAGTTCTTCATCCCAACAACCCTTATGCCCCAACGTCACATGCCAATGTGCGTTTTTTTATTGCACAAAAAGAAGGCGAAGCGCCGATCTGGTGGTTTGGCGGCGGTTATGATTTAACGCCCTATTATGGTTTTGAAGAAGATGCTGTTCATTGGCATCAAACCGCTAAAAATGCCTGTGACCCTTTCGGTGATAGCACCTACCCCAAACTAAAAACATGGTGTGATGATTATTTCTACCTTAAACATCGTGATGAAACGCGTGGCGCAGGTGGTTTATTCTTCGATGATTTAAACGACGGTGGCTTTGAACATTGTTTTAATTTTTTACAAAGTGTCGGTAATAGTTTCACCCAAGCTTATGTGCCAATTGTTGAACGTCGCAAAGACACACTTTTTGGCGAACGTGAACGTGATTTCCAACTCTATCGCCGTGGCCGTTATGTTGAATTTAACTTAGTTTATGATCGCGGCACCTTATTTGGTCTGCAATCGGGTGGCCGAACTGAGTCAATCTTGATGTCATTACCACCTTTGGTAAAGTGGCGCTATAACTGGAAACCAGAGCCGGGAACGGATGAAGCTAAGTTATATAAGGTGTTTCTTAAACCGCAAGACTGGCTTGCATTAAATTAAGTCTAATCATTAACAAAGCCCGCACTTTAGTTAGTGCCCTGCTTTAATACCTCTAATTAATCCCGCACCGTAGTTATCCCTATTTTTCATGAAAAATGCAAAAATATTTAGTGTTCTTTTAAGAAGATACCAAGATGATTGTCCTGCTAACGCCGAAGGTGGATTAATGACATTTGTTATGAAGTTTCGAATTAAAGACCCGAAAGGGTAGTCTTTAAAAAGATTTTTCATCTCCATTAGTTCGAAATCATAGGTCTCTATTTTTATTTGGTCAAAACCTGATTGAGTGACAACTTCCCTCAGATGCTCAGTTGTATTCATCGTCATATTACAGCCACAAGCTGCATAAGTTTTATTCTTAAAAACCGTATCTATAGACTTGTCGTTTTGGAAGACAAACGGTGCATCAATGAATATGCCATTGTCTGAAAGAATATCATGGGAAGTTTGATAAAATCCTGAAATATCGGGCAAAAACATACTCACTGAAATAGAGACAACCCCAATGACTTTTAACGCTGAATATTCCTGATAAAACGCTTCTAATGTACCTTGGTAAAAAGACATATTCTTACTATTCGCATAATTCACTTTAGCCTTTTCGATCGACGCTCCGTTAATATCAATACCGATAATTGATACTGATTTTGATAGTTTGCACGAGAGATTGTATGTCCCAACGCCACTACCACACCCTACATCCAGTATCACGCCTTCTTGACTATTGGTATGCTGTGCGACTTCTTCAAAAATAGTATCTATTGTCTTTAAGGAATGGGGATGTAAACCCTCTATCCCCATAATGTGTTCTAAAACTTCGTAAGTATTAACCAATTCACATGTACTTTCAGCATTTTCCATATTATCTATATGTCCATAATTAAAATAAAGGCTGTCATAAAAAGCACAGCCCATTTATTATTTAACCCATTGATTCACATCTCTAATGTCATTTTCTTAAAATACTCTTTCGCAGAATACCCATTCAATGGTTTTTTTTGTTTTTTCACAAAGTAGAAGCTATTTTCTTTGGGGTGCATTTTGTAATTTTCAGACCACTTTTTATGGTTTAAAACAAGTTTTTTAACAGATTTTGCTATATAACGCACTTCATTCTCCGTCATCGTTGGATGAATGGATATCCGAATCCACCCCGGCTTTTTAGAGGCATCTCCCTTATCGATTAGATCCGTAATTCTTTTCGATTTCTTTTTCCCAATATGAAGGAGGTAGTGGCCATATGTCCCAGCGCATGAACACCCCCCTCTAACTTGAATGCCGAAATAGTCGTTAAGCATCCTAACTGCTAAGTCATAATGCAAATCTTCGATATAAAACGGAATAACGCCAAGTCTCTCAATATAATTATGCCCCAGTATATGTAACGTATCTATTTTACTGAATCGTACGACCAGAATAGCTAACAACGCCTTCTCTCTTTGAAGAATATTATCTATTCCCATTTCTTCTTTGAGCCGATGGCACATCGCTGCCTTAATCGTTTGTAAAAAAGGAGGCGTCCCGCCATCTTCTCTCTCTTCTATATCTTCAACATATTTATATCCACCCCAACCGTTGGTCCATTCAACTGTGCCTCCCCCAGGCCTATCAGGCGCAACGCTTTTATATAGATCTTTTTTAAAGATTAGGATACCGGTCGTGCCAGGGCCACCCAAGAACTTATGAGCTGAGTAATATATCGCATCTAAATATTCCCCTTTTTTCGAAGGATTTATATCGATATCAACATAAGGCGCACAAGCAGCAAAGTCTACAAAACAATAGCCTTTATATTTATGCATCAGCTTAGAAATTTTTTGATAGGGAAGAAACTCCCCTGTTACATTTGAACAGGCTGTAATGGCGGCAATTTTTATTTTCCTTGATTTATACTTTTCAAGTAATCTTTTTAATGCTTTTAGAGAAAATAGTCCTTTCCCTACGGGTATTATTTCTACGTCTGCAATTGTTTCCATCCATGAAATTTGATTGGAATGGTGTTCCATATGGGAAACGAATATTATAGGTCTATCTTCTTCTGCTAGAGAAATAGCACTCTTAAAACGTTCAGGTATTTTTAATCCTAAAATTCGTTGAAACTGGCTTACGGCTCCCGTCATTCCTGAGCCTGACGAAATAACCGCATATGAGTCATCTGCGTTGACATGTTGCTTTATAATCGATTTGGCTTCAGCATACAACTGAGTCATTATCTTGCCTGTGCCACTGCTTTCCGTATGTGTATTAGACACATAGGGCATAATTTCATTCTTAATCTTATCTTCTATTTTTTCGTAACACCGGCCACTTGCCACCCAGTCTGCATAGACTATTCTTTTCATATTCCCGAAAGGTGTTTCAATTTCAGCATTAATGCCAACGATCTGATTTCTATACTTTGAGAAATAACTTTCCAAACTTTCCATGTCCAGCCTCTATTTTTTAATAGCCTCTGGTTAATCCCACTCCAAAAGTAGAATACCTAAGGTTGATGTCTTCATCTTATACGAAACTGCCATTTAAAATTAAGATAATTTGTGGGATTGTCTTTGAGCAGTCCTACCCTTCAACTTTTTCAGTGAATAACCTTTAGATCTAAAGGCAATCCCCCATGTTATTAATGGTGCTCAAGAGTCAACAATTTTCTCTGCGTTAATTTCAATTTCTGAATAGGTGTAATACCACCAATCCCATATTTAGTTAGGTCGTTCGTTATTGTAAGTCCACAACCATTGCATTGTGTCGCTCTGCTCTGTCATTCTTCACTCTCTCGATCGATAGACTGGCTTAGCCAGTCATACTTTACGGTTCGGTTAAACCG
>SCLF01038509.1:0-12153 GCA_004367975.1 Mesochordaeus erythrocephalus
GTTTCATGTCAAAGTGCCGCTCGGCACTGGAGTGCAGCGTATGGGGGGGGGGTCGTTCGTGCAGCGTACGGGTTAAATTACCATAACTTGAGAAGAATCATTTGTACGCACTTTTCGTAATGTAAAACTTTGATCGTGAAGTCAAACTCTAAAACATATCACATTTTAAGGGTATTTGATAGATTTTCTCATAGACCCGTTATGTGGAGTGGGCGACTGATAGCTAAAATTGTCATTTCGTGAACTATGTCGGATTGGCTCGAAAGTGGGCTTATTCAACGCGCCATGACTCAAGCTTCAATTCATCTCAGAGGACCGACCCCGAGTTCTTCACACGTGACCCGTTATATGCTAAAAACTGGACCGAAAAAGGTACAAATTTTCAAAAGGTGACAAAATCACGAATTTTTCAATTTTCGATTTTATTATGATTTAGAAAACATGTCCAGATCGGAGAGTATGTTCTATAAAAATTCGACCCGAAACAACTGCGGTAAAACTATATTTCAGGACGGTCAAATCAACTATATTCGACTCATTTTTGTCTTTAGAAGGGGTTAACTGTACGAAGGAGTATAAATTAGGTCATTTTGAAAATAGATTCGGAACCCACTAAGTCCCGTTAACCGACATTTTGCTATCCAGACCCCGGGCGATGGGAGGGGCCACTCTAGACACGAGTGTGTTAGTCATGCAGTGAGGGAATGTTAGAAGTAAACCTTTGAACGACTATCTCGTGCACGACCTTTTATTAGACCCATCATACGCATGATCGCCTATAAACACACTCATTAAGTTATTAGCTAAGCCCTAGATATCACTATCTTTGTTAAGAATTCTCACCATATGAAGTTTTCCAAATACTACGGAAACGTTAAAAATGGCTGTCGTATATTTATTTCTCGAGCCGTCTCGCCGGAAAACCCATAATAGTTAAATCAAATGTTTACCATTAGAAAAGTGAACGTTTGGCTTTCTAATGGTAAACCTTTTATTAAAACATATGCATGGATTTACCGGAGAGACGTCTCGAGAATAAAAAATACGACTGCCAATTTTAACGTTGCCATTGCAGTTTACTTCAAAATATAAACGCGATTGTATCCGTATCTGTATCGAAAACAGTTTGAGTCTAGTTTAGTTTCCTTTGATTAACTCCCATGGCCAAATTACCACTGGGAGGTGGGAACACAAAAAATCAATATTCGGTTTTGGCTTTTAGGTTCTCCTCCGCAGTAGTTTACGCACAGAAATATACGCAAGCCAATTTTATACGGAAACCATGGCTAACATGTTCATACGTAAAACACCTTAACTCCTGTGCACCATTTTTGGAACATAACCCTTTGCCGCCTTCTGAGAAAATCTAGACTGATGACTCATCGCTAATAATAGTACATACCCAGAACTATTTTTTGTTTTCAGTGCTATTGGGTCTATGAATTTTATCTCAATAAGATAAAAGAGCGCAGTCTAGAGGAATGAAACATGGAAAATCTATTTTATAAGAGAACGTATAGCGCTAGCCGGCTTAAATTTCCATTGTTTGATTAGAAATAACTGGTGGATAACATGATCAATTTTCGACTTACATGGTGTCCATTTCCACGTACCTCCAAGCTGTCCTTCTTCCACGTAAAAGGGGGTAATTTGGATTGAAAAAATGTAATTTTAGCCAACATTTACCTTGAAATTACTAAATTGGATTAAGGCAGAATTCGGGTAATTGGGGGAAAACGGCCACAGTACTCTCATCGGTACAATTATTGAGTAAAAAAGACGAATTGCACGGAGCCAGAGTTATATTTATTTTAATCCGTAGATATAAAGAATTGGCCGTAGTACACGTATATGTAGTGTGCTCGATATGAATTATACCCAAAAATCGTGACAATAAAAAACTTCCCTCGACTATGGTTCATGGGGGTAAATACAGCAACGGCTTTACGGAGAAATGCTACGAAACTTGGACGAGCTTCGAAATGAAATCCAAAAATCATGGATTCCGGTGGCCACATAGAGCGAAATGGTACTCTAAATAATAATCTACTTAGCCCTTTTCAGGACTACCGAATTTGTTCAGTCGCTTAAAATATATACCAAATTTTCGTAAGTGCCTTCGTTATGGATTAATTATCATGTTGACGTAATATGACTGCTCACACCCATTATCCTCGTGGGCCTTATGGTACCAAAAATTGAAATGCATGGTTTTTGCTTAGGAAGTCACATCCCAATTACCCCTGCGGAACAAGGCATAGAAGTGGAGGTATTTTCTAATTTTACTACATCTAACGGCTCTAAAATGACATAACTTGAAATCTCCCTCTCCATATTGACTCTCGATTTCTATTGGATAACTCTAATAACTAAACATAAAGCAGTATAGATAAGAAATAACATAGATAAGTAACGTAGATAATTAACATATAGATAAGTAAATACTATTGGAAAATGGCATTAAATTTACTCAGTCCAACTAATACACATTTTTTTATTTGTTAGTACCATATGCCAAATCTAACCCACTATTCCCATTCGAGACGGTGGTCATACAGGCTTCATTTGGTTCATTTGATTTGTGAAAGAGGCAAAGAAAAAACAAGCGGGCTCGATGAGTTTCGAACCCGGTACCTTACACACTAAAAATTAGCAGTTGTTCCAGTTAGCCACGGTGTACATTAATACAAAGCAGAGAGAGAGAAATAATCTATTCTAAGTTAGAACTTTAATCAAATTATATTGTTTACACGCAAACTTCATTGCATTGAACAGTTATTATATTGTCAGCAGTTGAAGTATAATTATAACCTTTACCGCCAAGATGGAATTTAATGCAATCGCCAGAGCACGGTCTAATTGACCTTTCAAGTTACTAAAGTTCTAACTTAGAATATATTATATCTCTCTGCTTTGTATTAATGTACACCGTGGGTAACTGGAACAACTGCTAATGTTTAGTGTGTAGAGTACCGGGTTCGAAACTCATCGAACCCGCTTTTTTTCTTTACGTCTTTCACAAACCAAATGAACCAAGTGAAGCCTGTACGACCACCGTCTCGAATGGAAACAGTCGGTTAGATTTGGGATATGGTATAAGATGATACAATAACATTCTAGGGAATCCTTTTTGACTCCAGAAGCGGACTAAGTGTGATCCAATGCATACATAAGATATGGAAGACTGATACATAGTTTTCGATGGAAGTAGGATAAACACGACTTCGGCTAAATCTTAAATCAATTTATTAATGTATCCACTCTGTTTGACGATAATACTTTGTATGTCCCGGTGACAATGTACTTTTTTTTATCAGTTTTTGCTCAGAATGGGCGTAACATTCTAGAGAAGTCGAAGTGCATCTGAGAAACGACGTAAACTATAACTTTTTGTCGGCTTCGCTCCAAGATTACAATTTTCATTGTCTATAATATACCACCCCCATAAATTGGACGTAGTATTTGTTGCTACCATTCTTAGACCGGCAGTACCGCTAAAAACCGGAAATTGACTATTTTTGTCGAGAATCACAGCAAATTGAAGATGTCTAGTAGACAACTATCTTCAAAAAATTAGTTATTTATAGTTACTTAGAACATTCATAATTTTTCAATTTAAGACAGCTGGGTCTTTAATTGGAAAACATTGAGCTGCATTTCCACCTATAATTGTAGTGCGTATTTTTGGATCCGAGGTGGACCTAACAATTGGTCGCGTTATTGGCCAGGTCATAGTTATGCCCACAAAAAATAGGCTTGTTAGGGCCACGTGTTCACTCGAATTTTATTATTCTGGTGATTATAATATTTGCACAATTACTGATTCAATAACAATGACTACAAGCTATATTTAAAATGCATTTATATCCTTAGCTATTATTGGAATACAAATACTTTAAATTATCTCCTTTGGTTTTAGTCCACACTTTTGGCGTTAGTCCAAAGTATTGCAAGAGTTGAAAGAGAACAAAAACTTCACTAGCCAATAAAATGCAGTTTCTAAATGATAATTTCAAAATTGAGTATGTATATTGAAATATATATATTGCGTGTATATGCTGAAAGAATTAACCCTTAGCTTTTCAATGTTATAAATTTAATTAAAAAATATTCACCGATCTTCATGATTGATGGTAAAGTGTCGGAAGACTTGAAAGAGATGGTTGAGGATGGAGCTGAAAATGTCGAAAAAGAGATCCCTGAAGAAAATAATCTGACCCAATAAAACCTTTTTGAGTTTTGGCGAAAATACATTTCTTTGAAATTACAAAAGTCTGTTGTTCGGATTTGAACAAAATCTATCTTATTTTGGGTCTTGACTATACTCACAACTTAAAATTTAATGGTGTTAGTTGATTTTGTTCCGAAAATTCAATTACGCCCGAGAAAATAACATTTAAAGGTAAAATGACTTTGTACAAGGCTCTATTTGGCGGCTACTGTACTAAGACTAATGGAGATATTTTTAACAGAAATATATCATTAGATCGGCAATGGATAAATCTTTAATAATGCAAAATTTCCAAAAGAAAACATGACTTTCGAGAAAAGGAGGCAAGGGTGCTATCTACTGGTTAAGGGGTTGGCCACCATAATTTTGGCTGCTGTGCCTAGATAAATTATGCTTAGTCACGCAAATTATTCAATAGTTTAATGATTTAGAATCATATTTATGATCCATTCAGAGTGAAACTATAAAAACCGTTAACCTACCAACCATTAATGGGTCAAGCACCCTTAAGAGGCTTAACCACTATATTGTAACTTATTCATTTCTAGCATTACACGGTATTGCGTTAGTATTCCATCGATAATTTACATGGAATATGATCAGACAAGATCAACAATAAACGATAGCAGTTTCTATTATTACAGAACTAGTACAAAAGTCCATTGGGCTGCGCAAGGTTTCAGTTCAAACCCTGACAATCGACTATATTTAGTCGTATTTTCCCGTATCTTGTATATCCATTCAAATTAGATCACCGGTCCACAAAATCATGATCATTGGCTGAGATAAACGGGAATGTTAAGCCGAAAATTCTGGAAAACGAATTAATGAAACCAAAGCTCAAACTGAAGCAAATTAAGCTACTTATTGTTTACGCTAAGTGAAATTATTTAAAAAATTGGGGAATATTTATATTCGGTTATTACTAATCGCTGTCCTGATCTCGGCCTACGGCACCAAATGGCTCAAACTGATTTTCTTTCAGTTCTGCGGAGGTTAATATCTTTGAATTTTCTCAACTTATTTTGATATTTGGATGTTGGTGATTGCTTTAACTGCAAGACGAGACACGCAAGATTTTCCGAGTTGAACAATAAGATGCTTGAAGTCCGGTTATAGACCAGGTTATAGATCAGGTTATTAGTAAGTAATCGCTTTTACGATCACCTATTCATGTTCTCTGTAACCACACGGCAAGTATTTTGCACTAGTGGAGCTTATCGGCACTACAACATTTTGGAATCAGTCCATTTTAGACGATGTTAAAGCTTTCAACACAATACCAATTAACTGAGAACGTTTAAAGGTAATATATGGCCGGAAATATTGGAAAATGTAACTTTCACGCGGTTCCTGAGCCGCTGTCCTCATCATAGTATTCTCGTAGGTCAAGTATAATCTACAGAGGGATAATGGGAATGATGAAGGGAGACCAAGTTGTTTGAATGCTAGACAAGACGTTTTAGTTTACCAACATAATTGAATATACCAAGCTCTATTAAGGCTTTATGGCGCCAAGCATTAAAGCTCTATGACAACGGCTCTATGAGGATCCCCAACGTTCTAATTTGAGGTTGACCTTTAGAGAGGGGAAATTTCGGCGCGGATTAGATGGTGGTCTTCCAAACGCTAAGTATTATATTTGTATATATAGGACTGAAAGAACGTGTAACATCACCAGTCTTCCATTTGACCCTTCTTAGGCTCCAGATATTTGCTATTTATATTACTCACATCCACGTCCACATTCAGGCCGTCCATCGTGGTCTCCAGTTAAAATATCAGTTCATCGGGTTTTGGATCATCGTCCACTGGGATAAGTTGAACATTCGTTTACATACATTATGTACGTCTTCTTCTACCGTTGAGACTATGCTTCCGTATGTAATTGTTTTCCTTGTCTGGATGGATTCAAGGACGATTGCTTTTTCCAGCAGTCGGCATTCTGGGGTAGAGCCTGGACACTAGCCGTCATTGGTCTTTTATGATCCTAGTTACATAGTAGTGGCAAAGGCAGACCTCGTCACTTGAAGACAAGGTATTTTGATCCATAAAACGTAAGTTTATGATAACTGTCTGATTCAGTTTTCCAATCCAATTTACAATTATCTATTTTTGTAAATATGTTGACCCTTCTAGAAAACATTTTACCTTCAAGTTTATTTACCTTACTGTAAATACAAATTTAAGTATTTACATATAAATTGAAGCCTTCCTTGATCAACATGTTTCTTTGTAAATCCCACTATTACCGATGCTCACATTATTATATTAGACCAAAGTAATAATATATATATATATTTGTTTTAACTGGCTTTAACTTAGCAATTCGTGTCGGACTAAAGTAAAGAACTAATTTCTTGAGTGCAATCCCAGATACATGAATCATCACCGGGCCCTGTTGCATCTAACGGCTACTTTTAAACCCTGGGAACCTCCGAGAAGAACAATTTAAAAGGCAAATGGATCTCAATCCTTATTTAGGGGCTTGTTCGCTAAGACAAGAATGGTCCTTCTTTTGGGAGTTTTAAAGGTTTTTTTTATGCTGGAGTTGGACACATTATGGTTATCAGACCCAAATAGTCACCACATTTTCATGTTTAAAAATAAATCATCGGACATTATATTTTTGTATAGGTCATCTGTGCACTGGAGGTTATTTCACAAAATTTAACCTGTATTTATCACAATTCGTGTAGCAATTGTTCAGGTAAATGGTCAACAATAGCCTCTCAGACGTGGATTATGTTTAGAGTTTGTTAGTCTAGGTTATATAAGGAGCATTTCCAATTGAAAATTTCCGTATTTTTGACCTACAGTCTTTATTATTTACTGATAGGCGTATTAATTGGAGGTTTGAATGGTATTTTTTTATTAATTGAATAACATGTTAATAGTAAACAGCATAAAGAATGTAATTACAATCATAGTCGTCTTGTTCGGTCTGTCTAACCATACTATATCCTATTTGCCGCCAGTTGTCCATTGTTGTGCATGAAGGTATAACGAAAGAGTGTAAAGCCGTTACATCTGTTAGTCATGAACTAGATTAATCGGATTTAACTTTACTACTGATAACGGTCAACGGATTACACTTTCAACATTATTTCATTCGAAATCCATATTTAAATATAAACCAATGTGTATATAGTTCGAATGTATGTACATATAGACGATATAGCTTATAAGAAAAATTTCATAGCTTTGGTAAAAAAAAACTCGAAAGTTGACCATCATAATCGGATTTTTTCACTATCAAACTTAAACCTCAAAAGCTAGAGCTCTGTTTTTTAGACAATTTGTCCACGAGTTCAGCCCCAAAAAGTTAATTCTCTCTATTGTCTTGTTATTGAGATATTCCACTTTTAATGATATTTTTTGAGACAGAAGTCAGCATGACTCGAAATATTAATTTTAAGTGTCGAAAAATGCAAATGTGTTTATTAGGCAATCAAAATATATTAGTAATCGTTAACATGATAATAACACAGTATGATGAAAATTCCAAAATCGGTTCAAAAAACGTGCCAATAACTAATAAATGTTATTGGCACGTTTAATCAATATTAATTAACAAAATCACATAAACTTTGTCAGGTGTTACAGTGTCATCAATTTATATGTGACAATCACTGGACGCCAATAAATCAAAAATGCCACTTATGGGCTATAACTTCATCCGAATTTTACGGATAAATTCGGCTATAGGGTCCGTTATATTTAGATACGATCGTCGAACCAGATAACTTTTAAACAGTAATTGCTGTCGTGCGCATATTGAAATATGTTGGCCGTTATCAGTAGTGAAGCTAAATCTGAATAAACCAGCTCATGGCTAACTAACTATGAATTTGAGACTTTACATTCCTAGTCGTTATCCCGCCACACATCCATAATAAATTTGTGAAAACACGCCGTCTAGATGCGTGTTGATCACGATGGTTTTGCCTTCGATGCTTTCCATTTTACGCGTCAGATCAGCAGGGGACCAAATCAGCACAACATTTTATGGGTTTGCAAATTTTGATAAAGGGAAGAAACGAATTATATGGTTCTCCAAGCCCTATTGTATCTCACGCTGTGCAATCAGGTATCCAGCTATGTGTGCCTTATTATCCAATTTAGCTGTGTATCCAATTTCATTAAAATCGGTAAATTCCGTACTCTCTTTAAGAAAATATAATTAAGACAGTGGCAATTTCTGTAGTCTTCTTTCCATTTACAAACATATAATAATAAATATATCGTTAGCGACATTTAAAGCTAAAAAGTACTTTGTACGACGCGGCTTTTGGAAAATAGTCTTTTTAAACCAACAGAGATATTTAAAAAAGAGACATACCATTAAATCGGCAAGGGAAAATTTGTTTATCATGCAAAAACTCAAAAACGATACAATGTGGTTTTCTGGAAAACTGGCGGAACTTACCGCCAAATAATGGACGTAAATTGAAATGCCCATGCGCATTATTTCTGAGTGGTCGAAATGGCAATTTATTCCATCACGTTATTTGGCAGAATATTTTACAAAATCGTTATTTTTCAGAAACTAATATCCCTAGAATATAATAAGTTATTTCGTCAACCTTGACCTCAAAACTAGACTTGAATCGCGAATAAACGAAATACTAAAATATTAATGGAAGATAAGTAGTGGTTATTTCAGTACCTTCAGCAAAAACTAACAAATTGAAATATACTTTGCCTCGGAAAGTTCGACCATCTGAAAATTACAGCCCGCTGGTGAGCCGAGATTACATACATTTGAGTTTAAACAACGTGCTTTAATAATGTAACAGGCGTTCCGTATGGTTTATAAACCACAAATAAATTCCCTCAAATGTTTTCCCACGACAACCCTTTTTATACCGTTTATCCATATCGTAATCCCGCGTTCCCAGGCTGTCATAATTCTTCTTGGTTCTGCTCCTTCTCTTAGCTTGACCGTGTCCTGGTCGCATTTCACTTTCATTGTGCTTCGTGATTTTTTACATTATTTTTTATCCTTCGCCCTACTGAGTGGCCACAAACTTGGGATTAATGCCTCGCTTGTGGAAGGAAACTATTGTCAAAACTATCTACTTACAATCATATTTACAATCGTAATTTTATTTAGATTATTATTAAATCAATTAAAGCTTATGATCTGAGACTGGATTGATTCGGCCGGAAGCATTCAAGGTTAAAAATGGTTTGGGTAATCTACAACTAGAGTTAATATAGATAATTAAAAGTGTTTAGCCATGAAACAAGTGTTAATTTATAGGATAGGCCTCCCAGTGACCATCAAGGTAGAGATCGACATGAAGAGATTTATTATGATAACGAGCACATTCCCTGACTGTAAGGATCTGAATAAATAGTCTCTAAAAAAGTAAAAAGTCTTTTTTCGACCACGTTGTTACCTCAAAAATGATTTCTGTCTTCACTTATATCGTGTATTTTCACTTTTTCATGTATTTATTTTTACAATAGATTTACCATTAATTTAATCGAAATCGTCTATTTCATTGTCATTCAAATTCAAAGCCTTAGCGTTACCGAGCTTCCCAGCCAAGGACAGGAAGCACAAAATTAGGTCTTTACATCCATTGATCAACCGTACCGTCTTCTTGCTGGCATGCTAGTTAACGCGTTGATACGGATGTAATGATAAACTCCCGGAAAATGTGTGTCCACAACGAGACTTGAACCCGCGACCTTCCGATTCCCAGTCAGATACTCTACCGTCTGAGCTAGGCGAACACACTTATCTCGGAACCGTCCGGGCCTATCACCCATACCCTACTTTTCTTACTATTATTTTCTCATTCATATCAGCGAATTTAACCGGATAATAGGACGGATACGGATAGGATGCTGCGGATAATAGGACACATGCTATCCCCAATTTACCCCTCTGACTCCGGGTCAAAAACATTTGGGACGACTTTTAAGCTTATCGCCACTTCCGATCGGGCTCCAGAAGCGGCAATATTATGCCAGATTGCACCGTGAGCAATACATAATTTTGTACCGTGACGGTTAAGGTTTGTGGGAACCTACGTGTGGTTTACTATTTTCAAGCCATGAGCCATTGCGTATAAAAAGGTAAAAATGAGGAACACGATTTCTTGTCCTGTATTTATATTTATTCATTCATAATGAGTCATATATTTTATACATTCCTACTAAATTGCCTATAGATTTCCTAAATTTCAGCAAACATAGTAATCCATTAAAACTAGAAGACGTCGGAACTGACACAAATAACAACACGGGAAAGAAAAAATCACGAATAGGGCAGAAACACGACAATGGATACTTTTGGTGGAAAACAGTAAAAATGAAAAATTTTAGTGGGGGGCATAATACAAAAAAGAGAAAAACAGCTAGAGCACGAAATAGTACAACGGAGAAAAAGGTTTGATGAACGCCGTGGATATACACTGAAAAAAAGAAAAAAAGTTGTCAAAAACGCTTCCAGCCCATGGCAAACATACAAAAACTCGAAATCGCCAAATGACCCAATTTCGGGTGCAAACAATAGAGCTTGACGAGGCAAATCTGGTGTTAAGCACGGTACATGCCATTTTCATAGAAACCGAAGATATTTTCTGGAGACATGGCAAAAATGCGCAAGGAAAATTGGCGAGATTGGACAACAGGTTTGGCAGCTATGCAGAAAAAGCTGTTTTTGGACCCTGGTACCATTTTTATCTCTATTTATGAGACGAAAAAAAAATTAAAAAATTTTGTTTTCAAAATTCTGCTGGTGAGACTTTGGCATGCGAATTGGGTTGATGTGGGTTTGAATAGAGGAGTCTCTATTCATGTGCTTCAAAATTTTCTCTCGATGGTGCTCCGCGTGGCCAAAAGGTTAAAAATTGGAATTGACAGTGGAAGTGTTGGTTTGACGCATGGTTGGAGTATCCTTGCATTTTACTACAGATATGTGACTCGATTATTGAAAATGGTGTACTGTCGAGCGCTGGTTTTTTGATGTGCTCCTGGTTGGAGGTTATTGTCGGTTATCCGACCTTCTGAATGATGAATGGGGAAAGGGAAGTAGTAAACAGTTGAAATCGTCTGCAGTTGGAGCGATGAACGGAGACAGAAATGAAATGGCACACTTGTGCGTCGGAAAAAACAGACGGAGAATGGGAGATTTAAAGGGAGGTCTAACAGAAAATCGAAAATTGAACCATCCTACGAGAGTTCTAAACTCGTGGGTGGTCTAAAAGGCTCCGAGGCTGGTGGCTGATTGGCTGCGATGTTTCGAATGGTAGCCTGAGGAGATTTGAAGGCCTTTATATAGAAAGGCGAAGAGAGAAATGCACTCTTTTTTACCACAAAAATTTCTGTAAAACTTTAGTATAACCTCTCCCTGAACGCGTTATATTGAAGAAACCTCTCGATAAATTATAACTGATAAGGCCGTCGTTTCATAATCATGCACTAACCCCGTCGACTTTTACACACTAACGACCTATGAGTCTCCCGCTCGTCTTCAAGAAGGCGACAGCCCGTCAATGGACCAAAATTTGGCGTCTGGAACCGTAAGGGGTATAGGACACTAGGTTATTGAAACGGGCTGAAAGCTAAGCTTTTTGAATTCAAACTAAATAACTTTCTTTGACTGATTTCGAAGTGATTTGGAAGTGATTCCGAACCGATTCCGAACTGATTTCGAATTGATTCCGAACTGATTTCTAATTGATTCCGAACTGATTAAGAACTGATTAACAAAATAGTAATCTAAACCATACCTTGGACAGGGATATACAACAAGGTGTTGGTTATTATACACATTGGGCCATATAGGATTTGCAATTGATCGTATTCATTCAATTTCTAACACCTTGCCTTGCTTAAAATTAGGACTCAAAACGGTGAATCAGACCTTCGGAAGTCCTACTTTTTTGGAAAGGTACTCACTTCTG
>SCLF01038620.1:0-12152 GCA_004367975.1 Mesochordaeus erythrocephalus
AATTGGTTGACATTCCTAGTCTCCTTACCTTCTGTTTACCTGAAAATGAAAATTATCTCCATTTGAAGGTAAGTCTGTTTTTGGAAAAATTAAACCATTCGCAGGTCTTCCTCTATAGATCCACCATCTGTCAAGTGCTGTCAATGGACATTCCCAACAGTTACCCTCTACTTGAGCCAGTGTTAATGATTCTAGCCTAATACCGGCTAAGTTAGCTTTTGACATTATAATGTCTATGTGTACAAACAGGTGCTTGCTTTTTCTCGTTTTTGTATCGAAGGCTACTTTCACTAGATAAGCCCTAATGTTTTCTCTGAACAGCATCTGCTGTTCATAATATAAATAAATGTTCTGCAGTACAAAGTTTCTTAATCTGCAAAGTTGTATTGGATGTGGATGACGAGCTCTCGTCTTCATGTACTCTATCACATGCTGTGGTTGACATGGTCCATTTGGCCTGTCTGGTGTGGTATATTCTGATTTGAACCGTCTCCATTCAATCTACTGTTTGATTATTCTCTTCTTTAGAAATTTCCCTAACTTTGACTTAAGTTATACGTAGTTAACTTACTTCTTTGACCCCTTGTGTGACTATCTCTACTCGTCTCGGCGGAGTTGACTCTGTTTGATTTGAAGACGATCTGTTATCTTGACTTGTTCGGCTGGTTGAGTATTTCGGTCTTCCAGGCGATCTTTTCCTGTCTCCTCAGTACGAACCTCATAGGAATCATTTTTATGTAGAAGTTCACACTTTTTGGCTGACAATTCTCCGAGTTTGATGTATATGTCAACTTCAGTTGCTTCCGTTTGATGAATATCCGCCATCTTCTGTCTCAATTGTTTATAGGCCATTTCCTTCCATTTTCCTGGGTGTTTGTGAGCTGCTACTGTTGCATTAGACACAACCACATCTGTCTTTTTTATGACATGATTTCCATGTAAGATCATATAAGATCTGCTATGCTTGAGTGACATTTTCCGTTTGTCTAAGTCGACAATTGTGCTCGTAACGAATTTAGTATAGTCTATGTAACCGTCTGGAAATAATCGAACATAACGTCTAAACAGATCGGTTAACTTCTCATGATAAGCTTGTTCTTAGGATATTCTCCAGAAGCTTTCACTGCGGTTCTATATTTTTTAAGTAAAATGCGCAAAATCTTATCTTTGATCTTTTCGCAGTTTTCTGCCATTGTTTTCTTGCTGACCTCGTCAAGCATATCTGACAGTTCTTTGAACGTCATCTTACTGACCTATTAATCTTCTACGTCTATTGGTGCTGTTGATTTCTCACCAGCATCCATTAGGTTTTCGTCGTCTTCACAAACCTCTAATACTTTCATGGCTCTAACTTTAGACTTTTCAAACAAAGTCAGAGTACTTAAGTTTGCTTGTATACCTGGGTCCTCGTTCATAATTCGTCTGGTTCCTGCATCTCAATTTATGTTCAATTGAAAGATTTTAAAGCGTTATCTACGTTCATGGCACATTTGTGCTGTATATAAATGACAGAAAAAGGCAGACTGAGCATTAATGTTAACAGTTCCAACACAGCCCGAACATTGCTTGAGGTTTTATATTAAAGGAACCACAGAGCTGTATCAGGCCTATTTGATGTTTGTCTTCTGATGGCACCATCGTTAACGCTGGTAGATGATACCATTTTCCTTCTTGAACATGTACTCTCGACTTAGCATTTCGCATAATTCTGGCTAATGCCAACGGCCATTCTGCAAAATTGTGTCCCACTACAACGGTGTTCATCACGAACAGTCATTTATTAAGTCATCTCTTCTTAAAGGACATCTCCTCTTGTACAACAAGAGTGAGTGTACTTTACTCTCTCTAGTCTTCTTAAGGGATAATAGAGTTTAAACTGAAGAGGTCAGATCTTTTTATAACACTCTTTTCAAATAATTTGAAGAATAGAGTCTCTTGTCTCTTTTAGGTAGAGAAATGAGACTATATTTAAGAGGAACACTTTTTTTGGAAGTGTATTTAGTCCCTCTTGTCCCCTTTTAAGAGATAAGGGAGCCTAAATATGAAGATGACGCGTCTTGTGTTCCTCATAACATTCTCTCTTTAAGAGGGAGAGAGAAAGGACACCTTTTTATCCTTAGTTCATTTTTAATCTTTCTTGCTCTTTTTTGAAAGATAATAGAGATTCAATTGAAGAGGACACCTCTTCTTTTAAAACATCCTCTCTAATCATAAGAGGAAGAGAGTCTCCCTTGTCTCTTTAAAGAAAGAAGAGAGAATACAATTGAATTCTTTATTTTTTATTTTCATCTATTTTATAGAAAGAGAGAAATGCACCTATGTTGAGACAATTTGCTCTCTTAACATACGCATTTTTATATGCATTACTTCATCAGACCTTCAATTAATATTCCCCAAATTACTTAAGTAACACTAAGCACAAGTGGGTCAAATTAGAATCATTTTCCTAATGCACATTTCCTCTGTAGCCTAGCGTGGCACAATTGTGCTATCATTTTTATGTGTAGTCTCTTGTTTCATGAGAGAAAGACGAGATGACACAACTGGGTAAGGCTAATTCGGTTTTTAACTTGTAAAACACCGGCAGATGTTACATGTTAAACAACAGTGGTCTATGTTTGAGAGACGTCTCAATGTTGAACATAAGGGTTCCACTTCGTCATAAGAAGAGCTTGAAGACTAGAGATGTCAATCTCCCTCTTAGACTGAACTTAGTCAGTCAATGAGCTCTGCTCTTCACAGTAAGTGCCGCATTACTAAAAAAATTACAGCGCCCTATAGTGAAGAACAGAGTAACTGTATAGACTATGTCTAATCAGCAATTCACCACTCTCAATCTCCTTAAGAGAGAGAAAATGCTAAGCATGGATGAATGATGTCATAAAGACATCTGAACCTCTTATGCTAAACATAAAGGTTGTGCTTATTCAAAAGAATAGTTTGACCGGGCTACCATCATCTAACATTTGGCTTACCCCACTCATGTGTTAACACACATTGAGGACAGTCCTTCAGCTTTGACAATGTCACTACCGGAATTGTATGAGGGAATCTCTCACGTTAAATAAGGAGTCCTCGATATATATAATTAACCGTGATATTAATAACATCAATAAGAACTCTTGATGTAAGTTTCAGGTGTAACTACTCTCACATGTAAACCAAGAGTTTTCTAAAACCAAAACATGTTTCCAACATCAACTCTATGTATATAAAACTGACTGAACAGTTTATATAACTCACACATACTACCGTAAGTTCCACAGATATTTCCCCTTGGAGCTCTACCTGCAATATACCCTTTCAGAGGGTACAAGCTTCTTTATTACGTTATTACGTCTGTAGTTCTTTGACTTTACAAGGCCTGGCGTAAATCGAATTTTTATTTGTTTAGGGTGTTCTCATAATACAACCTACGTTAAACTAGTCCATTTCTATGGACTAGCGAAGTACATTTTTCATGTTTACATAATAGACAAACTTGTTTACCAGTAATACATCCTGTGCTTATTTTTGTTAGGTTTCCCATGATTTGACGCGCTATAAGTTTTTCACCGGAAAATAGAATTGATTAGTTCTCTATAACTATTCCACGTCATTGCTAAATTAATATAGCTTTGATTAAAAATTACAAGTCCAGCTGGTCTTTTACAACGTCGAATATTTTTTACTGATACTTCGTAGGCAGTTATATGACCACTTTTATCTATTCACCCTATATCAGTTTAATCGAAATTATTCAGCGAATCCTGATTTATGCAAGAAAGAACTCATTACAGCACTAAACGTGTCTCGACATGAATCTGTTACTGAAGCTGCAAATTTATTTATACACGAGAAGCTCGACTTGAACGATGATTATATCAAGATTTGTAAGAGTACAATGGAAGTCGAAGTGTCAAAACTGGATTTCAATAAAAATATTGAGGCTGCAATGAAAATAAATAACTGGGTAATGAGCAGGACTGATAATCTAATCAAAGATCTCATTTCACCAGATATGCTGAATGATTCGACTCTAATGACGATTGTAACTGCCGTGCTCTTCAAGGGTGTATGGGTTGAAAAGTTCAATATGACCTCATCCGCGTCCTTCAACACTCCCAGCGGACAAGTCAACACCACATTTATGAGTCTAAAGAAAAAAAATCATTTCGGATTGTATAAGGATATGGAAAAAAACTTGTACGTTATCGATA
This sequence comes from Mesochordaeus erythrocephalus, assembly GCA_004367975.1. NCBI lineage: Eukaryota > Metazoa > Chordata > Appendicularia > Copelata > Oikopleuridae > Mesochordaeus > Mesochordaeus erythrocephalus. The sequence continues at coordinate 4,200 of SCLF01038620.1, forward strand.
TCCCATATAAAGATGGTCTGATCATGACTATAATATATCCTGATGACATGGACAAATTTGACGATTCGCTCTCGGCCGAAAAATTGAACAAGTACCTAGAGTCAACCTATACCGATCGTCAGGAAATTACACTCGTAATGCCAAGGTTCAAATTTGGTTCCCAGGTAGGGCGTAAACACAACGTTTGTAGTATCTTACATTTCTCAGTATAGGCTTGTTACGACTGGTAAACGCATATACCAGGATGAAAGCGGGCTGAAAAGTTCCGAGTAGTATTTGATTGGTTTAAATGGGCATATTGAAACTATTACCAGTTTGTTCTCCGAATTTTATTTTCATCGTTCCCAATATAAGCTGAAGTAAGCGCACCCTAGACGTAGAGAACATTAGTCCTCTAAAGCTAACTTCTGTGGCTATGTATTGTGCGTATTCAAATTGTGATAAACTGTTTACGCCTGATCGCAGATCAACTTGAAGGATACCCTTACTCAACTCGGTCATGGGAAACTATTTGACATAGGAATCAATCATAATTACTCAAAAATGACACAGAATGATATCTTCTTATCTGCTGCGGTTCATAAAGCGACTATTGACGTCGATGAGGAGGGGACCGTAGCTGCAGCTGCCACTGGTATGGTTATGATGTTGCGATGCATGCCCCCTCCACCTCTCGAAATAATTGTCAATAAACCCTTCTTATTTTTTATTCGATCTGGCGGTGTTATTTTATTTACTGGACGGGTAACTGATCCAACTAAGACATGACTGACATCCCTGTTATTCCACCTTAATAAAGCATTCTCACTACTATGATGCTATTTGATTAATTATTAGTTACTAAATGTCGAAATGTGTGCCTCCAGTGTTAGTTTCGTGGCTGTGTGGATATATGATGAAAGTATTCTCAAAAATATACGGGTCAGACTAGGAATCGAACCCGATTTCTACAGCTTGCAAGGTAGTGTCCTAACCCACTATGTTATCTGACCCACGCTCTAGGCGTGAACGAAGTTATTATACTATACTCTCCCAAATACGTCTACAAAATATGTTTAAAATTTTAATATGCCATGAGTAGCGAATTGACACGTCATCGTAATCAATTTCGTGATTAATGTGTTATTGAATTTTTGTGGAAATTTGTGTCGTTGAAGTAATGGATGTGTATATGTAGAATCAAAAATGTCAGAGCAGTTGAAGTATATTAATTGTTTCAAATTTATTCCATTACAACGTCCAATTCCTATGGATTGGCTAGATATAATATCATTTATATTGATTGCAGCTCTGCGTGATCGATTAAACAATTATTACTCTGGGATTCACGTGAAACAAGTAATTTACACGCAGTGTGACAAAATATATTTCAATTACCACGTTTTTACAGTGAAAGTTCAAGGCTTCTATTAATTTAAAGAAATGGAAGAATCTGAATCGATTTTGTATGATCGCACGACACTACCGACCGAATGGGAGACTGATGTGTCAACTACCGAAGTTCAGACTGAAATTGACTTATCAATCTCAGTCTTCTCATCAATTTCATCTCGCCTTGCTTCACTTTTACGTTTTGCGGGTCTTTCGTCACGAACGGGCTGCAATTTACCACAGAAAGTTATCAGTGTTATTTCATCATCAAGGCGCGGATTGAGACTAGTTGTTTAGAGTATTGGAAATTTATATTCCTTATTTTGTAATTGCGATTGGCGTTATTACACCTCTGTCAAAACTACCCCCCCCCTTATGTCAGGCAATAACTGATCGGTTAACAAGACTTCGTGAGTCTTATAGAGTTTTTTCTTGTGGTTCCGAATCTGTTCCCAGAATATCCAAAATTATACGGCGTCGTACATTTAACCCCACCCTAAAGATAGAACGTGAAAATTAGGCCTTGGGTATCTAATAAAAGCATCGACAAAATACTGCGATTATTTGCTTTAAACCTATGGACCTCGAAAGTCACATTGTCCCAAAATGGACATAGTTTTAACGTGGCTGTTTCGAGTCGAATTTTTAGTGAACATACTTTGGGTGATCATACTTTGAGCGATCATACTAAATCGAAAAGTGAAAAATTTGTGATATTGTCACTTTTTGAAAATTTGTACCTTAATAATTCAATTTTTCGGATATAACTAGCTCACGTGTTAAGAATTCGGCATCGGTCCTGTCAGAGGAATAAAAGCTGGAGTCATGACGTGGCAATTTTTGTTTTCTAAGTGCCATTAAATTTCACATTTTAAATTGTCCAATTTCTCCCGGAATTAGACTCATTCGACGCGCACGGATGTCAGCTACATTTCTGCTCAGTTGATCGACCCCGAATTCCTAACCCGTTATGTAGTTATAGCCATTAGAATTCAAAAATGTGATTTCGGGAAGTATATCCGATTGGCTCGGTTTGGCTTATTCGACGCGTCATCATTCCAGCTTCAATTATTTTCAAAGCGAATTATTAACACGTGACTTAGTTATAGCCCACAAATTTAATTTCTTAAGTACAAATTATGATACAGAAAACATGCCAATCTCCCAAAGTATGTTCACTAAAAATTCGACTTGAAACAATCACGTTAAAACTGTATTTCAGGACGGTCAAAGTCAATTCTGCCCATTTTTGAACAATGTGACTTTCGAGATCCGTAGGTTGAAAAAAAAAACAAGCACAGTATGTTTTTGACGATTTATTTGGATGGCCAGGGTCTACTTATTCTAGTACAATTTAGTTCGGTGAGCTTCAATGCCCCAGGTTTTAAAATTAATGTTTTTTTAAAAAGGTCCTTTTCACGTTGTCTTTAGGGGGTTAACTGTAAGACGCCGTATAATTTGGGATATTCCCGATGAGACTCACTAAGTCTGGTCAACCGATCAGTTGTTGCCTGGCTTAAGGGGCGTAGTTTTGACGGGGGTGTATTACTCAATATTTTGTCAGCAAATGTTTCATCGTTCAGACTCACAAAATAGAACACGTATATACGAATACAATAGCCAATTTAATCTATCCGCATGCAGTCCATGGCAAGTTTCATTGTCACCCTGCGGCGAATATTTGGCTGTTTTAAGACGTAACCATTTGGAATTAAGAACGGCGGCGGATAATTTTTGGTCAGTGAAAGTAACTCAGATGGCCAAAGATAAACACTGTGAATGGAGAAAAATATTTTGGTCCCATAGAGATTGGTTTGGAGGTGATAAAGGCACTACATTGGCCGTATCCATATCATCTGGAAAAGGAAAATTTGAAATACTCAATGTAATAAGCCGATTTCAAGAATAATAATAGAGCAATCTCAACGATTTAACTATATTTCAAACAGTAACAGTGTTTCTTTTTGACATAAACCTGTCAGTAATTAAGCGAATTGACCCAGACACATTATCATCTTCAACAAGCAATTTTTCAAAGGTATGGCTTCTATTAGATATAATATTTTTATTGGACATTATCTGCACAGGAATTAATGTTAAAATAGACATCAAATAAAGAAAAGTCGTTTCTTTTAATATATTGCAGCTTTCCAACTTAAAGCTGGCGAGTTCGCTTGGAACATTATTGTCCATAGTAGTAATGGCGTGATTCACCGCCAGGAACTTTGTTCTATTATTTGGAGACCATTTCTAAACACAGGTTATTTGAGATGTGTTGTAAAGTTTATATTAATGACTTACGTGTATCGTATCCTCTCTGAATATCTTGTTCTCCTCCAATGTTGTTAAATCCGTGGCATAGGTTCTATCATCGATTTGAGTAAACCTCCGTTGTTTTTCAGGTTCAGCTATTACATATGAATCATAGTGGGATATGGCAAACGGTAAAATATATATATGCGAAGTTTAAAAATGACCACATTGGATAAAATAACCAGAATTTTGGTCAAATACATTAACATCAATTAATGGTTTGTTAATCAGGTATTTACTCATTGGCGTCATACGTTGCCAATAGCGAGTTAGAGCCATTCTTATTGACCTCTACTTGTAAAGTGGAATTCGAACTGAAAATGTTACTCGTAAATTGGTATTGCTTATAGATAAAATTAAAAGTTGGAGTCTATATTTTGGATAGACGGACCACTTGGGTGAATGAGCGGAAATCAGGTTTTACTGCCCATTTTCAGACAACATACTAGTACGACTAGAATTTGTATAATAGATTTAAGCTCAATGAAATTTAATGGAAATCGATGACACACAATTTTAGTCTGTCGCTGGCGTAATATTTCCAGATACGAAAGTGGGAACGCGTCCCGGTGTGCGGCTTTTTTGCATTATCTACCGAAACGGAAACTATTCGATTTATCGGTTGGATTCGAGAACTAATGTTTTCCTCATCAACTCAAGTGTTCTCGATACGCCAAACGGAGTCGAAGATTTGGTGTGGTCTCGAAAGTTTCAAATGCTTATTACTTCCGGTGGGCAATGTCCTGGTGATTTGGTTCATTACAAGAAGGGCCTTAACGGCTGGAAATTTCGCGAGGGGAAAGGAGAATCCCGTTACCTGATGAATATATCACCAGAAATAGATTATAATTTTTATGGCAGAATTAAAACTGGTCTTTCGATGGCTTTAGGATAGGGTGTAAATGTAGGCCTCCATAAATATACATATGATATCTCCTAGCCAACTATAACGCCCAATATGTCCACAGACGTCGTATTTAGCGTTTTAAGGCTTAAAATGTGATTGAATGTTTGATTGGCCTTCTCAGCAGGCTAGATTGTACGATTTTTTGTGAACATTTGTACACCGGAAGTTACAGCTACAACCATAAATTAATCAGTAACCAGAACAAATTCTAGGTTATCAACAGACCAGAAATTTTGAACGGAAATGAAACTAAAAATCCAAAATCGAAAATTTCCGTAAAAACTTTGGCAATATTTCTCATGTTTATCTTACTTAACTGTCAATTTTCATCGTGAGTATAATGAGGCACATACGAGGGAGAATTGTATATTTATATGAATCGCATCTATATACTAGCATAAGGGAAAGAACGCACTTAACTTTAAATACGTATTTTATTGTCATATGAACAAGAAAAATTCCTGGAAGAGATTATTACCTGATAATATACATGACGACGAAATTTGGAAACGGTGAATTAGAATACGCTTTTCATAAAAACGTCAAGCACAAACTCGTAAATCAGCCTTTGAAAACGCATCCGTACATTAAGCAATTTCCAACACCTAACTGTAGGTCTAATGGTCGTAAAAATGGCTTACCATAATAATAATGTTGCTGTAAGATCCATAATACTACAGTCTGTAATAAGTGCAACACAAAAATGCGCTTCATACGATACAATTATGATGGTGATTGAATACATATTGAAATAAACTATACAATTTTAAATTAAAATAGCGAAGGACGTAAGCAGCTTGATTATAATGAAATGATTAGTGGGCTATATATTTTGGTGGTAGTCACATCCCTATATAATATCACTAATTGATCACGTTTGTCCGATAGCCATGATTGGGTGTTTTAGTTACCTTCTTTTCTATACTTGCCTGGAGATTGATTTTATACCACTTTTAGACGGTAGAATTATAAACGGAAGTCGAATAGTATCGCTAAGCTCCGATGAATCTAAAATCGCTTTATGTGACTTAGATGGTACAATATCTATTTGGGAGATGCCTACGTTGGTACTAAAGCAGGACAGTGTCTGGCCGCTTGCCGAGCAACCTGATTCACAAGAAATGCCACCGGACCAAAAACAATTTCGGTCGCTAAACAAATACTTCCCAGTCGACTCTCAAACAGTCCCATTTAACCTATCATGGTGGACGGACTCAATTCTTGTTCTGAATCGTCTTAACGGGGCGATATCTATTTATTCTATTTCTGACGCCGTTTTGACACCAGTAGCTGAGACCAAATGGGTTAATCCTGGATCTGTCACTACTCGCGCTGTTAACAGGTCTTTATTCGGTTTAGAATGCAGCATAAAGGAATTGCTTAGCATTTTAGTTTTTCATGCATTTGAACGAAAACAAATTTTATGAAAAGTTTTAGAAATAAAACACCATTTTGATAAAATGTTAAAGTATTACGAAAACTCTCTAAAACAGATGCAATAGTCAAATATAGTTATCTCCATGATAACACTCTCTGAAATGCTCACAAAAGTCGTCCTTATCCAAAGATTTCTTCCTTGAAGATGACGGAGAGAAGAATATTATTTACAGAAGTTTCACTTTCATAAAGGGATTGGTATATTATCTTACTGAGATTGAGAAGCTGAAACCAATCGGAAAAACGGCTGAAAGTTTAAACCGAGAGTACTCGTTATTTCAACTTCAACAAACGACACCCTCCCACTTATATCTACGAAAAATTGATGACGGTGAGTATGGTGAAGCTCTTCAAGTTAGGGTGTCTGAAATACTTCTGTGTATACTGTGTTCATAATTTGGGCATGGTTTTGTCGGTCTAGGGTCGGAAACCGTAAACTGGTACTATATCAAAATCATTCGTATCCGATACGTTTAGTAAATTTTAAAACCTAATAAAACCTATACGGAATTTGCTCAATGGTCGATGTAGAAGTGAAATACTTGTTGCGAACTTGTTCACACCCTATTACAAGTTGCGTATGACTTTGGTTTGGATACAGATCTTGTTTATGAGAGGAGATGGGAGACTTCGAACTTTGACAGGAACGCAATCGAAGATTTTCTGAGGAAAATAACGAAAAGAAGTTATATAAATGTACAATGTCTTCATAGAATTCCAGGAAGTATTGACAATTGTCGAGAGTTATTAAAATTTGGACTACGAGGCGCGGGTTTTTCTTCAATTAGTTAAAACATAAAATAGCTTAGAAACCGAATGTTTGAATATATAAGCATTTCTACCATTTCAAATCAGCAATCATAATTATATTTTCACGTATCCTTCTCAATCATTTATCTGTTCAACCATTAGACTTTTAAATTATACTATTTCACCTATTTCTTAGAAGCTTATCATTGTGTTTCAGTATAACTTTCTTAAAAATTGAGATTTTGAGCTGATTTTTGGTCTATGGGATGTTAGAGCCAATGACACCCTTTTAAACCTTTTATATTACACCCTATACGTTAATCACGGATCTAAATTACTATAATAAATATTACCTAAATATATATATATATTATTATTATTTTTGATACTAGCCCTTAAACCTTGCTGCAAGGCAACAATTTAACTGCTCTGAAAGAACTTGAGAACACTGCTCCTAATGATTTAGGATTTATTCTTGACGATGCAAAAGACTCAGATGATGAAGATTATCCTGTTTTTGATTTAGAGGTAGAGCGTAATAAGTTATATCTACCCCACAATGTTATACTATCTATCATTTTTTAGTTTAACTAATTGTATGTCAAACTTACTATGGCTAGCCATAGTAACAGCCATAGCCATGGCTGTTATGACATCAATTTCGAACACTTTCTGACGGAAAAAGAACAGTTATTCGACTAAATTGGGTATTTATTATTGATTGACCACGGTCCCCAAATAATAAATTAGCTCACGATGGCATACATCAATTTCTATGGTGCCGACTGAACTAAAAAGCTCAAGAGCGGCGCCCTCCCCCCTATGTAAGACGCAATCAGACTTACTGATAGACTTGTTAACGACACTTACCAATCTGTTTTCAGAATGTCCAAAATTACTCGCCTTCCTACAGTTAACCCCCTCTAAAGACAAAACGTGCGTCGAATATAGTTGACTTTGACCGTCCTGAAATGTAGTTTTAACGCAGTTTTTTCGAGTCGAATTTTTAGTGAATAGACTTTGCGATCCTGGCATCTTTTCTAAATCACAACAATTCGTGATTTTTGAAAATATTTTTTGGCCTATAACTGGGTGACGTGTTAAGAATTCGGGATCGGTCCTCTGAAAAGAATTGAAGCTTGAGTCATGACGCGTCGAATAAGCCCACTTTCGAG
>SCLF01038731.1:0-12152 GCA_004367975.1 Mesochordaeus erythrocephalus
GAGCAGCAAATTATCAAAAAATATTAATTCCATTGCTGTTTTTGGTGCTGTGTGCAAATGTGCACCATAGTAAGCCTGAGTACTATTTTCCTCAGTAAGCCTACGAGTTAACTTCCGATTGTAATTTTAGGCTGAAAGCTCCTTCAAAATATTCACAATACAATTGTATGCCAAAATGCTGGTTAACGCCTACATATGTAAGACAGCTGTCTTAAATAGTAAGAAAGTGAAGCTCTTCCACGTGTCATTGCTAGGTACCACAATTCACCTACATTTTTTTAAGACATTTGTCTACTAACATTCACCCCAAGGAGAAATACCATTTGACCGCCAACCTCAAAAGATCCATTTCCGGTTTTTGAGTAGCACCTCCGGTGGTGATTCTACAAATTATTATAACGATACCACGTGAAATTTGGGCGCATTCTGACCTAGCCCAGTTTCGACTAAACCCGAAACCTGGTCGTTGAGTAAAAATTGAGGTTCGTAAAAATAGGGTTCGTAATACTCGAATACGAATAATAAGACCTCGGAATAAAACCCTACAAATTACAATCGAAATTCGAATTGTAATCGTCAAATTGAGTTTAAAACGATAATTTTGGTAGACCAATCGCCCGGAGTGCGAAAGCTTGTGTGCTCGAGTCTAATACACCACACGTTGTGATTGTGTTGTTTAATTTTAACCTACTAACACTTCAATTAGCGAAATAATATTGACAATAATCAACTTATTTCGTTGATTTTCAATTTATCAAAGCATAATTCAGACTTATCTTTTAAGCAATATAATTAGGTAGACAGTATTAGTGGCCCAGGGTGTCAAACTGCGTGACCCGTCGCCAATGGGTAACTAAAATAATAAGTAGGGCTGAAGTAATCATTTACTAAATGCGTGCCCAGGCACACTTCTGCGTATGGTGTTTAAAAAAAATAAGGCACGAGTTAATCTGTTCTACGAAATGGTCCAGTTAGATTTGCTAGTCTTTACCAAGATCTTGTTTGAGATATTATTTTTCCAAATCATATTCTCAATATGAAGCACGAGTCGTTCTCATCGGTATATATTTGTGTGCTATAAATTTATCCCCCAACACAATAACAATTTAAAGTCTACTTATAATCAACTTCAATACAAAATCAATGGTCTCCATCATCAAGATTCAATAACAGCTACATTTGAGCGCGAGGAAAATTGTAAAATTTCGGTCGCGGATTACTACGATAATGTTTTGAAGCTACCAATAGAATATCCTCGATTGCCGCTGATTCGTGTTGGTTCCACAAAATCGAAAAAGATCAAGCTATTTCCGATCGAGTATTGTTTCCTATGTGGTGATCAGAAGTCAAAGAAGCTTTCTGATGGTCAAATTGCAGACTTGATTCGAAAATGTGGTAAAAGTTGTAAGTATATTTACCTCGTTTGTCTTTTAACCGACAAACAATTTTGTGATGAATTTTTTTTGTGTCGGTATGAAATAGATTATCCAGGCAACAATTAGTATTATGAATATTAGTGTTATATGAAGTATTATTATTATAAATATTATGCACATGGTAACTGACAGGTATATAACTCGAATCCGGACGATCACGAATAATCACAGGAAATTATTCTGGCAAGCCAGCTAAAGTATTAATACTAATATAATCAAAAGCAACCTACAAAGGCCCATACGACTACGTCCTAGTTTCGGTTCTTTCAGATATTCCGTTTTTAGTAATTTTTTTAGGGTCGTATTAAAGTACTAACTGGTTGGTGTCCGAGGTCAATTCCCATAATCCCTGTAAGCTTTCCGCTTACAACTCCATTTCGAAAAATGAAAATTCGGTTTGATGTTGAAGAAGTCGCTTATTTTGGCTCCCCAGTCTTCTTGCTCCTGCAGTATTAGTGAAAAGTATTTCATGTCCATGAACTGGATTTCCATAAAAAACACCTTGCATTTCCTATTTCCCAGTAGTCTCGCCATACTTATAGGACACTCCTTCCATATATTACCTACTACACCAGTCTTTTAATCATCATATTTTTCTCAACTTTTGTCATCCATATGCATGTAGAAGTTTATCTTCCCCACCTTCATGTGAGATCTCCGACACGAAATTTGATATTTATCAAAATCTTGCAGAACGAATTCCTCATTCCGAAAAATTCTCATGGACGCCCAAAACAGCCCAGATTTCTAAGAGCTCAACATCATAAAGAACGTGACGATTTCCTTTTAATATAGTCCAAATATTCCTAGGGACTGACTGCCTCCATATTAAGAGCGCGTTATCTCATCTGTTCACAGCCTGCTAAAGTAACAGATTCTCCAGATGCTCGAGCTTCCACGGTAACCGAGACTTTTCTGATTTTAAATATTTCTGGTACCATTCTCCAGCTCTTCCCCAGATACTTTGTGATTATTTCCCATACCGGAATCCTAAGGGAAAATTCCGAAAGGGAACAGAAGTATCCATTTTCATCTTCTACCGTTTGCTGAGCAAGTGGGTCTCTCGGTAAATAAGTTTCCACTTACTATTCCCTAGCTCTTCGGCTCATCTATCACGGTTGAATGGTTGTGTTTTTCTTATCTAGGAACAGCATCTTTGCTATCAATGGTGACAAATATCGTTTCTCTATAACAATCTATAATGCAATTGATGTGTTATTAAGCAAGTAGTTTTCGATTTCACCGTATATCTCCGGCTACTTTGTTGCTCTAATGCGCTGAAAATGCGTTCGAGAAGCGCATTCGTTATGGCGGTTTGGATCTGGACCGCTGTAATAGCTACTAGGACGGCTGCGGTAAAATCGCTGCAGATGCCCGCAAAATAATTAGCTTCTGGATACAGATTTAAAATTAGTCTGCTGCATATATGATGGTTTATATTTTCTCACCAACTCGCTACTTCGCAAGCTTTCTGTCTACATTATCTTTGTTCCGTTCGTTAAGTACATTTTCGCCGCTTGCTTAGATATTTCATTAGCAGTAACTGTAACATGTGTAAATTAGTGCGCTGTAGATCACTCGATTATTTTCCTGCTGTTCGTGCCCATAACCAAAGTTCCGTGGAAACTACAGATTTCGCAAATATCTCGAGAACGTATGGACGGATCTGCTTCAAATTTTAATTGCAAATACCCTTCATACAAAATTAGTCCCAATGAAAAACATTCAGTGTAACTAATTTGGCAGACCAAAAGAGTTTTCTCACATTTTGTGAATATGCAAGCTATTTCTATATTTAACTGCCATTATCTCAGCGGTCGGACCTCTATTTCAATCCAGTCAGTGTTTTTCCTTTGAACCATTGTCGTTACAAAACAATACATGGCGGTCTTACCATCCACAGAACTTTTGTTATTGAACATACACCGGAGCATTGTTGGTTTTTTTGCAGAAATCAAACGGTTTACTGATTATAGCTCTAAGAATTTTAATGGTGGCACTCGATTTCAATTTATTATTTTTCTCTGGGTATCCATGTATGCACAGAAAAAAATTATGGTCTCACGTTGTAAACAACATTTTTATTAAATATATACTGAATTAGTCTTCAGTTTTTTCAGAAATCCAACGCTTTTCCGACTACAACTTCAAGTCTTTTAACCCCAATAACTCGGATATCCTTGTTGGCATATAAAAAATACGTTCTTATATTGCACATAATTATTTTTATTGAATTTACGGTGTAGCTGTGTCTAATTTAGAGAGAGAGATCGTGTTAGGAAGAAAGAGATCACGTTCTTTACAAAGCTATGCTCATCTTTGCAAATATTACGTCTGCATGAACTGAAAGACAAAGCAGTCCTATGACGCATGCCTGTCAAAACTACCCCTCCCCTCCTATGCCAGGGCGCAACTGATCGGTTAATGAGACTTAGTAGGTCTGATAGTCTTTCCTTGCGGTTCAGAATCTGTTCCCGGTCTATCCGAAATTATACGGGTCGTACAGTACCCCCTAAAGAAAAAACGTGAAAAGGCCTTTTTAACGTTAATTTTAACTCATAGGGGTATGGAAACTCACAAAACTAAATTGCAGTATATTAAGTAGACCCCAGTGCAACCAATAAAAAGTACTCCGATTATTCGCTTTAAGCCTGTGGATCTCAAACGTCACATTGCCAAAATAGAAAAAATTCACTTTGACTGTCCCAAACATTAGCTTTTATGCAGTTGTTTCGAGTCAAATTTTTAGTGAACATACTTTGGGACCTTGACATGTTTTCTAAATTATAACAAATCGAAAGGTGAAAAATTCGGTGAACGTGACCTATAACTAGGTCACGTGTTAATAATTCGGGGTTAGTCCTTTTAGCGTCAAATAAGCCCACTTTCGAGCCAATTGGACATAGTGCCAAAAATCACAATCTTGACTTTTAGTTACAAATAATACATATCTTTAATTAAACTAGGTACCCTGAAATTTGTGGACTTCTAGCCATATATTTGACCGAGAAAATATTATTTGAATGAAATGTCACGTCATTCCGATTTTCGTTCAAATTTTCAACGGAAAATATTGTTCCATTTTTAATTGAGATGGAAAGTAAGAGCGGAGGGCATTTTCTCCCTCAAGGCTATCCACAGGATATTTCGCTCGAGGTATCCACTGGTTAACGGTGTTAAAATTCTATTAATATTCCCATAATATAAGGTTAATACAAAATATGCCTAGAAAGCCAAGACTGATACTGTAGCGAGTGTAGATACAGCTTATTTGACAGGGAATACCACGTTGTTCCACGTTGTTCTCCGTTGTTCTTCGTTGTCAATTTTAGACATTACTTTAAATTTCTCTTTCCTTGTCGCGCTATCTGTTTGTCTCGACTCATTGATCGATAAATGTGGCGTCTTACTTAGAGATGACGATACCAAACGGCTAGGTGAAGTAATGCAAAACATTTTCACATTGATAAATAAGTGGGCAATTTGAATTAAAATCGAAGTTCTACGGCAGAGATAATTAATATTGAAAGTAGAAAATTGAATGGATTTTTTGATAGAGCAGAAAACATTTTTTGTCTAGCAATTGCGTTCTATTGACCGGTTTTCGCCGAGAGTTAATAAGTTAAAATTTGAAGCAGATATGTTTAATTGGTCTCGAGATATTTGCCAAATAAGGGCGTCGCGGTATCCATTAGTTAACCAGTGGAGACCCCGAAGGGATCTTTGTCCCTTAACACCTCAAAAAACGCTCTTCTTTCGGAGATATCTGGAGAACATGGCGCCAGCGACTTGCAAAATTTAACTGGCATTATCTCAGCGGTTGGACCTCAATTTCAATCCGAATTTTGACAGGATTTTGCCTTTCTATCATTCTCGTTACAGACAAAACATGGCGGTCTTATCGTCTACAGTACGTTTTTATTGAATATACACTGAAGCAGTGTCGGGTTTTTTTGAAGAAATAAAACGGTTTATTAATTACAGCACTAAGAGTTTTGACGGTAGGAACTGGCTTTTAATCATTTAATTTTCTCTGGGTATCCATGTTGGCATAGAAAAAATAATGGTCCCACGTTGTAAATAATATTTTTTATAGAATATTTAGTGAAGCCGTCTCCATTTTTTTCAGAAATCCAACGGTTTTCCGACTATAACTCCAAGTTTTTTAACCCCAATAACTTAGATTAATTTTATTAATGTTCTTTGTGTATCCTTGTTGTCGTAGAAAAAAACATACGTTCTTATGTTGGTTTTTAGTATTTTTTATTGAATTTAAGGTGTAGCTGTGTCTAAATTAGAGAGATCGTGCTAGGAAGAGTTCAAGTACATTTGTTTCAAGAACAGAGCTATGATGATGTCTGCATATGATGATGTCTGCAAACATTACGTTCGCATGAACTGCAAGATAAAGCATTCCTATGACGCACGCCTGTCTGGTTCATTGGCCACATCAAGTAGCCTAATGACTTACGATTAAGTTTACCGACTGTACAAAAGGAAAATCTAGAGGACTCCGATCTCAATAATATAAGATTTAAATTTTAGCTGATGCTATGGAGACCCATATTGAGGAACTGGCCAAGTATGCTATAAAATCAACGAAGGAGGTTTGCGACGAATACGATATCAAAATTGGGGACCGAATGGGTGAGGTGGGTGGGACAATATTACCTTCTCCAAAGCTGGAGTTTGGAAATTCTGAATGCATGGAGGCTCGCGATCGCAATGGAGCTGGAAACTTTGACTACAGAAATAAGAAACTGTTCAAAGCCGCTGAAGTAAAGACGTGGGCAATTGTGGTCTTTCCGAACTGCAGAATCAAAGGCAGTGAATGCTGGGACTTCGGTGACGCTCTTCAACGTACAGTTAGGGTGGAGTCATGTCGCCAATATCTTATTATCAGAGGTGACTGAAAAAACCTCGAGTGGTTCGGTTTCACACATGTTTTCCCAGATAAGTGTGTAGAGGACACGGTCATAATATATTTCAAACACGATATATATATATATATATATATATCTCAGGCACCATTTTGGCTTTTTAGCCACGTAGATTAGCCAAATTAATTCAATCTCCAGAATTGGAATATGTTTTGTTGTCAAAAAACGCCAAGGGTGAATATGCGTTGAAACCATACAGTAGATTTTATTCAAACTCAAACTGCTTGTGAAGTACGGAATGCCTGCATAGTAAGGCAGCTTGCATTTACGGTAGTTTCTAATCATTACCAATGAATTTTGACTATTTTTTGTGAAAATTACAGAATTTTATCTACTTTTGGTGCGATTTCTTCTCCGGTTATGGTTTCAAAGATGATATAATTGAGAAGCGGATAAGACCAAATAATTATTTAAAACCCTATGCCTCCTGTATTCATAATAGTCGGTTCTCTAGTAGCCTGGTGTGTATCACCTGCATTCACCATAATAATTCAATCTTGAGATCGTATCCGTACTTATTTTCAATTCAATAACATGTGAAGTTTGTAAAGTGATGTGCCTCTCTTTCTACATACAGTAGGGGGAGTTGATTTACATGATCAAGAATCATGAAGTTGCTCTCGAACATAGATGTTTTGGTAATATCCCGTCACTACATGTTTAATATGTCTTGTTTCTTTGTAAAGTGAAGTTGCTTTGCTGCATAGACTTTATAGTAATATTCCGTCACTACCTGTGTTGAATGTGTTGCTTCATTCTGAGGCATCATCAAGGTTCATGAATTGGACTTGCTAGCTAGATGTTCTGGTTCAGTGTGAAGCTTTATAAGTGTTATTCTAGTCTATTTTTAAACAGAAGACGTTTGGTTAACATGATATAATATCATGACGTCAGATATCCTTGAAACACCTTATAGCTTCATGTACTTCCTTGGTCTTGCTTCATTCTGAAGGGTAAGAAGGGATGTTCCTCTCCTTGAGATGGAGGTAGAATCTGCACGTATTAACACACTCTTACTTCAATCTCAAGCTTAGAAATCAGTGTTTCACTCTTCTGGCATGCGTTGGGAGAGGGTGGATTAACACGATTAAACATGGATTGACAAGCAACAGAGTTATTCTTAGTGACTTCTTTACTCACGTTACAGGAAATAGCAGAGAGCTGGTTAACATTATTTTACAATATATGTGTACTAGTAAAGCATGCTTCGGCTTTACGGTAACGCTTCAAGAATGCTGTTCCTTTGCGCACTTCAAAGATCATCTAAGGTTCATACAACGGTATTATACTTAAGTAACCTATGGTTAATAAGTACTGACATGTTCTTGTTTCGTTCTTATATGAAGAATATATACAGTCTTGAAGTTGCTAAATGACGTTATTGTGTTGGTAATATTCAGTTGTTCTCTCCTTATTAAAAGAAGTACATAGTTTATTAACAAGCTTGAAGTGAAGATGACGAGGTATGACATTAAACTTTAGTAAACATCATATCAGTTATCTGAACATTAAAAACTGAAGTTGTCTAAGCTTAGGATTGTTTTCTGAAGATGTTGGCATAAGGTTATGTTAAGGCATGTTAAATTCACTTATCATAAAAGAGAAAATTATACTCTCATTAGATCTACTAAATAAGAGTAAAGGACTTTAATGGAGCATGGTCAAAGATTTTAGTGCATATTATGCTCGATTATTGACTGAGAGGACAACAACTTCCGTGATTACAGTTTATATGTTAAAAATCACAAAAAAGAACAAAGTAACTTAACTCGTTATCATGGAATGTCCTATGCGGAGTTCAAAGAAAAGTTTGGCCAGGATATTATTAAAGAGCTCGCACATCAAACGATGATAATGCAAATGTTTGTTAACCTGACGATCTGGCCAATGCCTTCGGAGCTTTAAAGTTATTGTTTGTTGTTTACGGGAATTGCGAATTACTATTATTTGTTGCGGTTTACGTTGCGGGCGGACAACACAGACAAAATGTTTCGTTGGCGTGTGGAAACACACAAGGAAACAAATAAAATCCATAGTTGGCCCTGGTTTGCTCTGCTTGCTTGGAAAGATGATAATGATCGTCTGGGCGGTATCAATTTCTCCCCAAAACTGCAGGTTTAGCAGAGAACAATAACTGGATTTATACTACGAATTACAAACAGTGAAGCTGTTCATAAGTGGGAAATGATCCACAGAGATACAGTTATTGACAGAAGAGGATGGTGGCCAGTGATCTCAGCTTGTTCGAATCATGTTCAGAAAGACAGTGTACAAATGAATACATGGCTAATCAACATGCACAGGAGCCTTTGGTCCGACAGTTCACAAATTTTGAGTTGATCTTGTTTGATAAGATGAATGTTATTTCTTGGGACATACCTTGCTTACAAACACAGTAGTGGACGGAGGATTTTACTCCGACTACAATTGTGTTATCAAAAATAGATCTAACTGAAATTTAAACTTGGCAAGAGCCACTCTTCATCAAAATTGGTCCATGTAACAATGAAAGAGTTCCATAAAAATTTTAGGTTGGGATCAGGTTTGTAGGAATGTCAAGGACAAGAGCTCAACAGCGAGACACAAAGGTTGTTCTCAATGTCCACGTTCAGGATGTCATAGAACAAATGTACCACAAAAAATGCTCAGACTAGCACAAGCAGCAGCGCTCCTGAACTTTATTCAAGGAGCAAACACTTATGGTCAGAATGGGTTAAATTTGAGATTGTGGGATGTAGGGAAAGTTTCCAGTTGTTGGACGGATATTGCAATTAGATTCACTGAAATCATCTCGGAAGGTTGAATCACAAGTGATACGGGAAGTTGAAACAGAGGAGCCGCTTGATTGGTCTCTTAAACCTTCAGTTGCCGGTAACATGAGGACGATAATTAATGGCAAAATTTGGGACTCTGAAATTGGAAACATAATGTCACAACAATTGGCATTTACTTTAAGTAGAGCAATGGTTATCATTACTCTGGAAAAACAAACTCCATATGTAGAAAGGGCAGACAATCAGTTGGCTAGACCGTTCTTGAGAATCCTTGAAAAGCCGGAAGAATTTCCAAGAGAATATTCTGGATTATCCATGATAGGAAAGTTGTTGAGATTCTTGAAAGCTTAGGAGTTTTTGTAGAACTTCCAAACAATGAGGAAACCCCTGGAGGATCAACCTGCGGTTGATGCTAATGAAATGACTCGTGAAGCTTGGGAAGAGACATAGGAAAGTCTCAAGGAAGTAAGAAATTTGAATGCAATACAAGGGCTTTGGAAAGATCAAAAAGAAGGCTCGTCACTGGATACTGATCTTCACTATCTGGGAAACCAATTACGTGGAGGACATTGTTTATTTCAACGATTAGCGCAAGGTGAAAAACATATATCTGTGATCAGATTTAGCTCCCTCAGAAGCGATAAGACAGTTACTATTATAATAAGATTTTATCTTCCAGTTAAATCTTGCTACAAATTCCGGAGCAGAAAAAGTTTTGAGTTACTTCATATATCTTAGAAGATCAATTTGAGGACAAGCTTGGAGTATGACAAGCTTGGAAGGGTTATATTCAGATGTAACCAAATGCATCATCAACACCATAATGATCCAGTTTGTATGCTGGCTTACAAAGGTCATAAGGGGAGGATAGTGTTTACTAAAGACACAGACGCAACAACACCACAGAGGGACATGTTGAAAAATAAAAAAAGACACTCTTCTACTACACTCCTCCTCAACAGACGGAGATAGAAACTCAGTATGTATGTTAAATACATGTTGAGGCAAACATGCGACACTGGAACATTGACCTCGATGGAAGTTATCAAGATATTAGGAATGGGTCAGATCAAATGGATTATACATATCTGGCGTTTAACTTCATGCATATGATACAGTTGGATATAAATGGAACAGCTAGGATCATGAATCTCGGACATCTCCGGTGCTGAGATACACTTGAGTATTACAAATCTGAATAGTCGGGAAACAAAAATGGGTGTTCCAAGTTCTTGAGACTCTTATATAGGCCGAATTTTATTAACGCTAATGAGTAATGGTTGTATATAAACCCAGCAACGTTGCAGAATACTCACATCATTATTTCTTTGGAGAAAAGAAAGCAATTAACACAATTCCTCACTGACGTATTAACTCTACAACAAAAGAATTGCCAACAGCGATAGTTATCATTTGACTTGCTTTTAACTAAAAATCTTATTGATGCAAAAACATGTATTATGCACAAGATGAACTATATTTCACAAAGAGCAGAAAGTTCAGAAACTTTAAATTAATTTATCTAATTAGAAGCGGTTTCTCCGCATCAACTTCACAACAACAATACTATATCACGTTTTTTGATGAATTGAACCAAGCAATCAGGTGCCAATAGAAAAAATTGAAAAACCCAAAAACTCAAGAGCCGCTGCAGGTAGTAGTAGATTTGACAAACAGCCATTGGATGACGGATCTCCTACATGGTCGACCTGAACAAAACATTGTTGATAACCAACAGGAGACTATCAATGATCAACAAAAACGCGTTGAGGATAACAAAGGTGAATGGTTGCAAGCTAAGTTAAAGTTGGAGAAGCTCAAATAAACCCAAATACAACAACATCAGACGCCAATGGGTTCACCCTTCTCTACGATCGAAATCCACAAATTGAGCATCAGATTGATGTTAGATCATCAACTCCTAAAAGAGCAACATCACAATACACATCACAGGAGCAACTGCAACAGCAGGAGCAACTGCAACAACAGGAGAAATTCACTGGACAGAATTCGGAAGATCAGTCAAATGAAGTTCAATAACTCAGACCAGAAGTACAAAGCAACAGAGTTTTGATTCAACAATTAAAAGAAAAACTTGAACAACGTCTGGAATTGACAAGGATCACAATGGTAGAACATTCTGAAAAATCATGAGACTTGAAGTTTGGAAACCATGAGAAAAAGACTGATACACAGCTGGAAACTATGTTGAATGAAGCGTTCAATGAAAGACAACATCTGTTAAATGAGGTGAAGATAGAGTTTGACAACTTGCAACAGCAGGTGGTCACAATATCAGCATCAAAGAAAGATGATGAGGACTGGGAAACATTATTGGCTTCGGACATGAAAACATAATTTTACTTGTTCTTCAGTAAAATACGTCACAACAAGCAAGATTCGACCTGGAAGCCATGGTGGGTGTCCAAAACATCAGAATAAAAAGCTTGCGAAATATCAAGTACTACAACCATATTTGTCATCATCTGATACATATGTTGTCTAGACTTGGACAAAACTCCGCGAAACGTTTTGCATATGTGGCATCAAATTTGCATAAATACAAAGAATATCGAGAGAACTCTAAACAAACCATTTTACAAGAGAGTTACAGTCAAGAAACCACATGACCTGTTTAAAGCATTGATTAGAGAATTCGACACAACATAGCAGAATATTCATGATCAAACACAAGTTGAAAAGTGAAAACACTTTTTTTTAATTTGTACTTTAGAAATTCCATTGTTTGGGCTATAACTAGGTCTCGTGTTAAGAATTCGGGGTCAGTCCTTTGAGAAGAATTGAAGCTGCAGTCATGGCGCGTCGAATAAGCCCACTTTCGAGCCAATCGATCATACTGCCCGAAATCACATTTTTGACTTATAGTTGCTATAACTACATAACGGGAGTCGTTCATTTGAAAAGAAATGTAGCGGTTGAATGAGACCAATTTTGGGGAAAATCAGACACTTTAAAAAATGTGAAATTTTATAATTGCCATA
>SCLF01038842.1:0-12149 GCA_004367975.1 Mesochordaeus erythrocephalus
ATTTGTTTCTAGCAAGTTTTGAGGCTTATTTAATTATTAATAATATTTTATTTTATTTTATAAAGTTGGAGTGCCAACAATACGTTGGGATCTGGACGGGGTTTCTGCAGCATACCATATCGAAAGGGAAAATTTCGTAATTTCGTCACTTTTTGAAAATTTGTACTTTAAAGATCCCATTTTGGCTTATAACTGGGTCACGTGTTAAGAATTCGTGGTCTGAGCTTAGGTCATGACTCGTCGAATAAGCTCACTTTCGGGCCAATCCGACTTACTCCACGAAATCACATTTGTTGACATAACCAGTGGAGACCCCGAGCGAAATATCCTATGGATACCCTTTAGGGAAATATATTAATACTGCTTACCGATAATGTATGAAAAATCGGAATGTAACAGACTTGTTGTATCCCTAAAAAAAATGGAGACTGCTTCACTAAATATTTAACAACAAATATTGTTTACAACGTGAGACCATTATTTTTTTGTTCTATGCCAACATGGATACTCAGAGAAAAATAAAAAATTAAATTCTTACCGTGAAAACTCTTAGTGTTGTAATTAGTAAACCGTTTGATTTCGTCAAAAAAAACAGACACTGCTCCAGCGTATATTCAATAAAACATGTTATTTGGATGATAAGACCGCCATGTTTTGTATATAACGAGACTCATACAGGGGCAAAAGACTGACAAAGTTTGGATTGAAATAAAGGTCCGATCTTTGAGATAATGGCAGTTAAATTTTGCAAGTTTTTCATTATAGGGTATTTGAAATCCCTATAATGTGTTAAAATTTGAAGCAGATCCATCCATTCGTTCTCGATATTTTTGCGAAAGAAGAGCGTTGTAGACGTGTTAACGGACATATGTCCCTATCCACTGGTTAACTACAACAAATTCATTTTTGGACAATGTGACTTTCGAGGTGCACAGCTTTACAACAAATAATCGGAGTATGTGAGCTGCCATACTCCAGTAGTTAGAATTAACGTTTTTCCAATAAATGTCTTTTTCACGTTCTGCCTTTAGGGAGGTTAACTGTACGACGCCGTATAATTTTGGATATTCTGAGAACAGATTCGGAACCGCAAGAACAGAATCTATAAGACTCACTAAGTCTGGTTAAGCTACCAGTTGTCGCCCAGACCCGAAATTTTCCAAAATCTAAAAATAAACGGGTTACCATGTGTAACCCTGAGATTGTGTGTATTGGTTTTTAATTGGTGTACAAGGGTTTCCCACCAGGGTGTATTTCTAAACGGTAGTTTTAGGTCGTGACGTTAACCGACAACAACTTCCGTGCCAAAGTCACAGAATCTGGTGATCCGTGGTTAGTAGAATTTTATGCTCCATGGTGCGGCCACTGTAAAAGTTTGGAACCTGAATGGAAAGCAGCTGCATCACAAGTTTTCGATCAGACGAGAGATAAGGTTAAGCTGGGCGCTCTTGACGCTACTGTCGAAACACAAATTGCTGCTCAATACGGAATACAAGGTATAGTTTTACCTTCAGTTCTGCATAAACAACCGACTGTTAATTTATGATATAAACTAAAGAGGCCTTGGTTTAAAATACAGAGTTTTTCAACCTCATCTCCACGTATCTTAGCCCTCTGGGCGAAACGTGGAGAGATGTGGTTTTCAACCACAAAAACGGATACAGTTTTGATACTTAATCCCCAGGAGTTAAAATTTAATATCAGTAATACCAAAATTTTGGGAATTTCTCATATTTTTGTCTTTGAATGAAGTTTATTTTTCGTTTTTTTTTTAAATATTCTCTAATTTACGGCGCGGAGGGATAATGATTAAACGGAATAAAGCTTTAGTTCTTTCGAGACGCGTTCGGATCTCTATTTGTAGTCCGAGTTTTTATTACATATTAGGACAAAAACTTAATTGCGTAGTTTTCGGTAATAAAAGCATATTCTATCGGATCACTATTCAAGATATGGTTTCCCATTGTAAGTATATAGTGGAAAAAGCTCCCTCGCGCGACTGTTATTTTAAAATATATATTTTAAACAGATCGATGTAATTTAAATGTACCGAGAGTCTGGCCTAGTCCGTTGTGTCGTGTTAGTGAGATCTAAAGATAGCGTGTACGCGTTGGATTAGACGCGGATGATTTTTACCGTTACAAATAATATGTAAAATTTGCCCAGCGGCTTAGCACGTATTCCTTAACAACCTTGTTAGGTGTTTAAAAGCATGAGTGAATTCTTAGCGATAATTGTTGATACAATAATAAGACAGCAAAAAAATCACGGGCACCATATGTCTATTAAAGTTCCTCGGCCAAATCATCAGATAAATCTACGGTACCCTATATCCCTTACGCAACCTGGGTGGCAGGTTTTGATCGAAGAGCGGAAGCTAACAATTATACTTAACTCCTGTGCAACGTTTATGGAATATAACCCCTGTGCAACGTTTTGAGTTTTTTAAAGCTAATGATGAATCACTAATTATTAAAACAAACACAGAATCCAGGCGCCTCGAAGGAAATATTAGTCAGGGCTCATCTATAAAAGTGCTCTATGTCATGATGCCCATATATAAATATAGTTAAGTGCCAAGTTCATCTAGATTCTCCGTATTGTGGAAAATGCACAACGGTAGAATCTAGACGCCTCTAAGGATGTATTAGTCAGGGCTCATCTATAATTGGTGCTCTATCTCATGATGCTCATCTATAATTATAGATAATAGATAAATTATCTATAATTAATGTATAATTTATAGATAAATTATACATAATTAAGACCTGACAAACTATTATTATCTTACTGGACATTTTATATTAGCACGTCATTAATAAGCTTATATAGTCGTGACCCAAAATAAGATAGTAAGTAAATTTATTGTCGCCAAAGCCCAAAAAGGGTTTTTGGGTCAGATTTTTTCTTCGGGGATCTTTTTCGAACTCCATCCTCAACCATTTCTTCAATTTCACCCGTCTTGTCAATAATTTGAAGAACTTCAAAATTCAATTCTTCGTCTTCAGTGTCTTCTGCAGAAATTGCCGAAGCTAGGTTTTGGAACATCGCAACACCTGTTCTTTCCCATCATCCTTGAACAACCGATGGCTTCAAATTTGTCAGCATTTCGCAGATTTCTTGTACTCTAGAATTTCTGTACTGCTGCGTTACGTTTATGAATATGAGGGTGTCTAACGGTTGGACTAAACCAGTCATATTTGGGGAGAAGAATTCGATCGTCAAATTTCTGAATCCCCATCTCCTTAGGTCAAATTTGTGGCCACTGAAATTGTCTGTAAATAAATTCCGATAAGCGCTTCATTTGTATACCCATTTTGTAGCTTTAGACTTTCAGATGATACAGGCAAGTAATCATCTAGGTTTCCCATGACTCCGACGTATTTGGAGTTTTTCGATTCACTTTTCTCCCATTGGGTACAAATCGCCTTTTACTTGAACAAGGGACAAAAACACAAGATTCATCAGTGTTGAAATGCAATTCAAATCAAATTTCGAGCAATTTGAATTGATTCGACATTATTCAGCCCTAATGTCATCGTCAGCGAACCTTTCTCGACCTGAGTTAAAAGTTGAAAATGATCCATTCCTAAGTATAATCAATTGAAGGTAGTAACGTCTTCATTTGTATACTTTTCTGTCTCAGCCAATTTAGAACACTCAATCCTAACACCTTCATCCTTTTCATCGCACTTTCATTACAGCTTTTTCGAATTCGAGAAGCACTTCATTCATTTTTGTGAATAATGTGAATAATTTTCGACAAAAAAATCTAGAATATGAACCAAAGTAAGATAGATTTAGCTAATTTCGGTGAAATAAAAATATCTTATTTTGGGTCATGACTGTATTGTATCAAGAAATATGGTATGCGAGTGTCATGTAAAGTGTCATGTAAAGGTGTCATGTAAAGATGATAGAAACCCTATTTGTCAGATTTATTGGTTCCACGGACGTAATTGGAGTATCAAAGTAAAAACGTTGGTCCTATCTGTAAGGATCACGTATAAAACATGTGTCTCTGTAACTAGTTGATGTCCCTATAAATGATGTCCCTATAAATTTCGTTAGACATTTTAAGATAAAAAATTAAATTTTATTGTTATTTAAATTAACCCTCTCGTAAAGAAGTAATCGAAAACGCTTCTAAAACATTGACATTCTGTGGCAGCGAGTATGTGTGCTAAGCGATACTGACCGCTTTGCATCAAATCCAATTATGTAGCGATTGGAGTCAATTTGGTGTCTTTAATTCACATAAATATATGTATCTGTGTCCCATAGACATGTTAAAATTGTTAGAAAGTAAGTAGAATGTGTATTAAAAAGTGGACTGAAAAGTCATTAAAAGCCGGGCTTTTGTTCATCGGAGAGACCTTTTGCTTTTGACCCGATTTTTTACCCTATTTTAGAATCGGGTCAAATAATGACTAAAGGGCTCTCTCCGATTGTATACAGAGAATTAATTTTTTTGGACTGAAATCACAGGTAATTTTTTTATGGCCAATTTTAATTTCTAACTCCTCAGGAATAAGGATCAAAAACTGGTAATTTCTGTGCTAAAAAAATACACAGCTCTCCAGTTTATTACAAGAGGGTTAAATTATAAATAAAATTACAACTGAGCATGAATTTACATTTTTCTACTACTATTGCAAAGTAATTTTTAATGAGAAATCCCGCCAACAAAATATTTCAGGATACCCAACCATTAAAATTTTCTATCCGGATGGACGTGTTGAAGATTACAACTCAGGCCGCGTTGTCACTGATATTGTTCAACAAGCTATGCTTCTGTTTGAAGAAGTCGCAGAGCCACCAGAGCTTCATCAATTGATTTCACAAGAAACTATTGATAGCTCATGCCAAGACGTGCAGGTTTATTTGCATATAGACTAGTTATTTTTCAATTTTAACCCTCGTGTCAAACAATCGAAAGCGCTTTGTAAACATCATTCTGTGATGATGACATTTTACCATGATGTGAAAAACTTTACCGTACTTTACGGATAGAATTAAATATACTGTTAATTAGAACTTTCTAAAACGCACAGCATTTATAACTTTAACTTTTATAGATTCACTTCGACTCACTATTCGAATCACTATCGAACCGCTCTGAGTCTTACAATTTTAATTCGATTATTTTATTGGATGAATATATTAAAAATCCACACACCAAATGTAATTAAAAGTAGAGTATTTTTATGAGAAGAGAAAAACCGCCAAATTTTTTTACATCGCTAAAATCGCTGATAAATTTTCTTTAACCAATTAAGATTTCTAACTTCTGCATTTTTGCACTCAAAAAGTCGTACGGTAATACACGGGTTTCACAACCGCCCCCATCTCCGGGGCAACTGATAGCTTAACCAGTGTTTGTTATAAAGTTTTTTCTTGCGGTTGCAGATCTGTTCTCAGAATATACAAAATTACACGCCGTCTTATAGTTAACCACCTACAGACAAGACGTGAACAAGACCTTTTTTGAAAAAATGTTAATTTTAACTCGTGGGGCATGGCAGCTAACAGAACTAAATTGTACTAGATTAGGTAGACACCTGGACATCCAATAAAAGCATCGAAAACATAGTCCGATTATTTTCTTTAAAACTATGGACCTCGAAAATCACATTGTCCAAAATTGACTTCGAGCGTCCTGAACTTTGGTTTTACGCAGTTGTTTCGAGTCGAATTTTAAGTGAACATACTTTGCGATCTTGGCATGTATCTGAACAGAATAGAAAAGTGAAAACTTCGTGATTTTTGTCACTTTCTGAAAATTTGTACTTTAGAAATCCATTTTGAGCTATAACTAGGTTAAGAATTCGGTGATACTTCCCGAAAGTGACGTATAACATCATTGACTTTGATCGTACCAATTACTAGTTTTTATGCAGTTGTTTCGAGTCAAATTCTTAGTGAACATACGTTGGGATCTTGGCATGTTTTCTAAATTATACCGAATCGAAAAGTGAAAAATTCGTTATTTTGTAGCTTTTTGAAAATTTGTACATAGAAATCCCATTTTTTGGCCCATAACTTGGTCACGTGTGAAGCACATTTGATGATGAATTAGAATCTAAATCTTGATAAAATATATGATTTCTTTAATACAACTCTGCCAACAAAAGTGTGTGCACGGCGTCAATGTTAGCGCATATTCTAAGCGCTATAGAAATTAAGTGTTTCATAAAACTACGAAATGCATAGAAATGGCACGAGTTAAAATGTATATCCCAAATTTGCAGCCTTGTGTCGTTTCCTCGCTAACATGACCTTTTAAAAAACGTAAATGTTAATCCCTGGGGCATGGCAGCTGCCCGAACGAAATCGTGGTAGATTAATTAGATCCTGGGCATCCAATAAAAGCATCTAAAATATGCTCAGACTATTTGTTTTAAAGTTATGGAGCTCGAAATTTAAAATAAATAATCTGAGCATATTTTAGATGCTTTTATTGGCCAGCTGCCGTACCCCAGGGGTTAAAATTTACGTTTGTTAAAAAAGGCCATTTTAGCGGGGAAAACGACACAAGCCTGCAAATTTGGCATATGCTTAAATCCCCAGAATATTAAGTACGGGTTAATACTCATTCTTCCCAAAAATAACTCCCTTACAGAACTAAGCGGTGGTGGATGTTTAAATATTTATCCTAGATCTGCATTATTGCCTTTTTACCGCACATTTTGGACGATGGAGCTGCAGCCCGAAATGAACGCATCGATCTCATCAAAGCTTTGATAGATACATACAAGAGAAAACAATGGGGTTGGGTCTGGACCGAAAGTTATGCCCAACCACGATTGGACGAACAATTAGGTGTAAGTTCATACCCAGGTTTGGTCGTTGTGAACCCAAGGAAGAAAGTTTCCGTCAAAATGACTACTGGTTTCCACAAAAAGGGTGTAGAGGAATTTATGAGAAATACAGTTTATGGTAAACCTATTGGTTCTGTCGTCACTTCCTTCGATTCCTTTCCAACAATTGACAAGATCGACGAATGGGATGGCAAAGATTCTGAATTTCCTGAACCGGTGAGTATTCGTCCGGCTTGCTATAATATGCAGCGATAATTTTGTTCATTAAAATGTTTAATTCCATAAAATTTATTTATCTTTACAATATTCTTAATTTAACCTGTTAGTGTATCTTGCCAAATGACGGTGTTGAGCATAACGTGGAGGTTGCTCGAGAATCGGGGTTCTCTATAGCACGCATGTGTCAAAAGTTCTCCCCCCTAGGGGGTCCCTGGAGCAACTGATCGGTTAACCAGACTTAGTGACTCTGATAGAGTTTTTCCTTGCGGTTCAGAATCTGTTCTCAGCCTATCCGAAAGTATACGGCGTCGTGCAGTTAGACCCCTCTAAAGACAAAACGTGAAAAAGACCTTTTTTTGAAAAAACATTAATTTTAACTGATGCGGGCATGACAGGTCCCCGAACTAAACCGTGCTAGATTAATGTGGTCCCTGCGCACCCAATAAAAGTATCAAAAACATACTACGATTATTTCCTTTAAAGCTATGGACCTCGAAATCACTTTCGAAATGGACCAATTGAATTGGACCGTCCTGAAATATAGTTTTAACGCAGTTGTTTCGAGTCGAATTTTTAGTGAACATACTTTGAGATCGTGGCATGTTTCCTAAATCATAAAAAGATCGAAAAGTGAAAAATTAGTGCTATAACTACATAACGGGTTAGGAATTGGTGGTCAATCTTATGAGAAGAAATGTAACTGACATCCGTGCGCGTTGAATGAGTCTAATTTTGAGGGAAATCAGACACTCTAAAAAATGTGAAATTTTATAATTGCCATAAAATTCCAGGACGGTCCATTTCGACAATGTGACTTTCGAGGTCCATAGCTTTAAAAACAAATCCTAGTATGTTTTCTATACTTTTGTTGGGTGCCTAGGGACCTAGTAAATCTAGCACGAGTTAAAAAAAATTTTCAAAAAAAGCCTTTTTCACGTTTTATCTTACGACGCCGCATAATTTCGGATAGTCTGAGAACAGATTCTGAACTGCAAGGAAAAACTCTATCAGACTCACTAAGTCTCGTTAACCGATCAGTTGCTCCACGGATCCTCTAGGGGGGACATGTGTAGCACTAGATGAGGACTGGAAACTAATGGTCCAACGATTCAAAAGGTTTGTTCCAATTATGGGCACATTATATTATATAGATCTGAGAGAATATTAAAAATTGTTTATTATTAGAACTTTAGGACTAAAACTACTGTTGTAGTAAAACCTAACGAGATATTTTCAAAATAAAAATACCATTAGATCGACAATGGCAGTCTTTATTCGTGCAAAATTTTAAAACAATGCAATGTATGATTTACCAGAACATCGTAGACGAATATTACGAGGTTAAATTCGCCATGGTGCATTCGAGACCAGGATGATTGATCGCCTAACTATATAATGGTGGAGCAAGTAGATTAGTATATTTTAATATTGGAGCCGCATCTCGCAATTCTATTTAGTTATATAGTAGTACTGTATATTTAGTACTATATAACTAAATAGAATTGCGAAATTTGGGTTCGAATATCAAAATCTAGTAATCTGCCTGCTCCACCCCTATTTGTATTGTAAATATTAATAATAAATAACAGTTTTGAATTATATTAGTTTATATATCTGTCTATTTTTAGTTTAGACAATTTTATATATGCTATCCGGGCGACTTGATAATATCAGCTCGTTCAGATCGTTGTTCGTAGGTATTAATAATCATACCTATTTGACCAACATAAAGAAGTATAACTGAAATATTATATTTATTAGCGTAGGCTTATATTATGTTATAACAATAATTGTGCAATGTATATCGTAATCCGCACGGGCAATGTCCCATGCCCAGGATTATAACTCATTATTTATTTCGAAAAAACGTCCTACGTATAATGGTGGATTACCACCAACAACTGTGTGTTAATACAATTAAGGGAGTTTATACCAGCATATGTTGTAATTATAAATCTTACAGGCATTCCTGCTTAAAATTAATTATTAGAAAATGAGGACCACCCCTGAATACAAGCATGGAAGGCAATACATCTGCATTGTCCCTGCTGCTTCAGAATGTGTAAGACTGTTCATGAGCTTCATTACCTTAATATCAAGGGACTAAATGAAACTGTATAGCGCAAGAGTTAATGGCTCCCAAGTCATTCCACTAATAGTAATGAACCGAATAATCATGACACGACTCAATAACTTTTGATAACCATGTTCATGTAGTTTTAGATAAGGAATATAATGTGTAATAAAAAGGATGTATAATAATGATGTATACTAAAAAAGGAATGCAAAAGGAATGAAAATAGGAATGAAATAGAATGTGAAATAGAATGTGAAATAGAATGTGAAATAGAATGTGTACCCCCGACATAACTGAAGGTGAACTTGACACCTCACCACAAGTCGCGAGATTAGTCAAAATCTGATTAATAATATCATGTTCCCAAGTGCATTCCCGCTTATGGCGAAATTAAGCTCATCATGTTCGTCTGCGATTTGCTGGAAAAGCATATATTGAATTGCTTGGAAATTTTTCACGATTAAAGACTAAGCTATTGTCGATCTAATGCTATTATTATTTTGAAAATATCTCACTGAATTTAATTACAATAGTAGTTTCAGTCTAACAACTCTGATTTTAAACTTATTTTAATATTCTCTCAAATCTATATAATATAATGTTCCCAAAATAAGTGCAAACTGCGGTCGCCATTCTGATATATACACTACTAAAGGTAAAATAGACTATTGGAAGTTTTTTCTAGCACGCCGATTGGTGAAATAGATTAAAACTCCGGTTTAAAACCCATAAAAGGGCGTCCTGTGTTTGTTCCCTTCGTTATATGTATCACGAAGAATGTTCTTATCCTCTCCTAAGTCTCCATTTTACCTTTAGTAGTGTATTCCTTATTGAATCTGTTCCAGAATTCGGGCGTAGCCCAGACTTCCGTCTTTAGATTATTGGTTTTCTAATTTCCTCTTTGGCGTGATCAGAGACATTATTGATAAAAAATACTAGTCAGTTTTCAACGGGACCTAAGAGAGCCAATTAAAGTTCTCGATTAATCTACAAGAATTAAAGTTCAGTCTAGTAAACAGGTGTACCCAAAATCACTTTAACCACAATACCTAATGCCTAACATATTTTGAACGGTGGCCATTTTCGTAGGTCATCATCGCGCTGAGACTTCTTTCAGTAAACAGTTGCCAAGAGATGGTCTCAAGCTGGTATGCACGTACTTAGCCCTATTTACAATACAACAATTTGTGGTCCCAGACTGGTATTCACATTTCCTAGCCTGAACCGCTTAATCCAGGGGACATTTTTGTGTGAACCATTTATTACTCCTCTAAAATCGAAGAGGAAAACTTGTAATGCGGACGGTATTCGAACCCGTAACTTTGAGTATTTAGCCCAATGCGCTAGAGATTGTGCCACCGTATCTCGGCACTCACCGTTTGTCTCTTCGTGTAGACTACCACGCACTGCTACTCGTCATACGTACTATGCAAATTTACCTACTATGGTGGTGTCGTTAAAATTGGCAGTCGTATTTATTTTTTCTCCGGTAAATCCATGACTATCTTTTAATAAAACGTTTACCATTAGAAAGCTAAACGTTCAACTTTATAATTGTAAACATTTCATTAAAAACTATTCATAAATCTTCCGGTGAGACGGCTCGAGAAAAAAATATTTGACTGCCAATTTTTCAGCCTCTTAATTATTATGTAGGAAGTTAGGAATCGTGATTAAAACATATACAGTTTTAAACTAGCATGCCTTGATGGTTATGCTTTTCAAACTTTACCTAAACTTACTAATATATTATTTATAGCTGTTTGAAGTAAGTATTATATGAGTAGTCAAGTCATGGTATTGGTTGTTTTTTAAAATTAACCCTCTTGTAAAAAAATGAGCGAATTTGCTTCGGCAACATTGGAGAGATGTGGCCGCGAACATGTGTGTTATGCTATTTTTAACCGCAATGCGTCAAACTCAATTTTATAGCGATCGGAGTCTCTTTGTAATATGTAATCATGGGTGGTACGAGGCGTGCTTCTTAGTTAGGTGTCTCTTATCAAAAATGGAATTATCCTAAAGTAAGCTTCCCCAAAGTAAGCTTATTGGCCAATTGTTTTTTTATTTACGTGAGGCGCTGCGTTGATTGGATCTCAAACCACTTCGCCACTACTTCAAATAATTAGCGTAAAACGCATTTAAAGCCAAATATTGAAACAAGAGAAATACCGAAAATGAAATTACTTTGGCTGGAATCACAGATAAATTTTCTATTACCGATTTTAACTTCTAACTCCCAGGGATTAAGTGTCAAAAACTATAGCCATTTGGTGGTCGAAATACCACATCTCTCTAGTTTTTTACAAGAGGTATTAAATTCTAAAACATTATAGTTTACGTAAAATTTTAGGATGACATCGATTTGGATGATTTCGATTGGGATGATGAAGAACCGTCCAAGGATGAACTATAAATTACTGGTTTATTGACTGAATGTGCAATATAAACCGTGAATAACCTTTCCTGTACACCGTAAGGCTGGTCATTTTGGAAGATTACTGAAATTCGATAGTTCTAACATGTTATCATTTAAAATGTATAAAGTAAACATGAAATAAATAATAAATGGCGCCACCATTTTCAATGCATTATGACTTTCTGTATTGCACCAAAGTGTTAAGCCTACAAACAGTGAATCTTCTTTTGCCGATAAGATGATTTCCATTTAAAATATGGTACAATTAGCGAAAGCATGGAGTGTTGTTAACCGTCAAGATACAAAATTACTTATTGGCCACCTTACCAAATGGCAATATATTACCAGAACCCACAACTTGAGCAGAAAGAATTGTACGCACTTTTGGTAATGTAAAACTTTGATAGTGAAGTCAAATTCTAAGGGTATTTGATCGATTTGCTATGTAGATGTAGCCACTAGACGTCAGAAAATGTGACTTCGGGAAGTATTTCCGATTGGCTTATTAGACGTGTCATCACTCCAGCTTTAATTCTTCTTAACCAGTGGAGACCCCGAAGGACGTTTTGTCCCTTTTCACCCCAAAAAGGCTCTTCTTTCGCAAATATCTGGA
>SCLF01038953.1:0-12149 GCA_004367975.1 Mesochordaeus erythrocephalus
GCAGGAATATGTTAAAATTATATTCATATCTTGTCTGTATCGGCCTGTACACCAACGTCCGGACAAAATGGACAGTCCCCCGCCAAGCTGCCAGGACACGAGTAAAAAAACGCTATTCTAAACTAAGACATGTACATCAACCCTTATTATCTCACCAATAGCGTTAACATCAGGTGGGAGACTGGTAAACTTGAAAAACAATGCATTTCTGCATACCACTATGAGCTAAAATGCAGTTCTAAAAATAGTAGTGCAAATAATACCAAGTTCACAAAAGGGTCATCACCATCGCTTAGCGTATTTTCGGCATCGAAATGAGTTTCTTCTCTGAAAGGGTTGAGCGACCTGTCAAAAATCTCGCATTTAAAAGGAGTAATCCATTAGTTGGATTCTTGCGGATACTTTCGGGCATCTAATTAATAATAGATGAGTTATGGGTTAATCTTCACTCCCTTGGGCTCAAGGCACGTAACATCTGATGTGACTTATTTTTAAGGCCGTTATGCTCGGACTGGACTACCACAAAGGTAGAAGGCGAATGATAAGAGATCAATAACTCTTGTTAAACGTTATTAGTAGCTACGCTAACCCTAATTTTTCTCATCAATTTAACAACCCGTTTATGCGTATTTAATAGTATGTTGCCTTACTTTTAATTCAAGAACCAAGTGTTAACCGATGATACGGCTGTAATGATCAACCCCGAAAAACCTATGTTAACCGTCAGATTCGAACTCGCGACCTTCCGATTCCTAGTCAGACGATCTACTGAGTGAGCTAAGCGAGACACAGTTAACTCAGACAGGCTCGGGACCATCAACACACCGTTATTTTATACTATTATTTTATCGTTCATATCAACGAGAATTATTGGGTTGTTAAATTAGAGAGAAAACGTGTCCTTCTCTCTTAATATTTGTGGTAGGCGAGTCCGTTCTATACCTTATGTTTAATGTCTTACTCTTCCTATAATATCTCGGTGACGACACTATCGATTATACAGTCTGATACACAACTTCACGACACCCTAGAGTTCGGGCAGCTCTCTAATTCCGAGACTTCATTTTTGATTAATGAATCGGAATTAACGAGGAATCGTTCGAAAATGATATCCAAGAAATTTAAACAAATGGGAGAAAAGAAGACAGGTGTTCACCTGTTCACTTCGGATGGCATTCCGGTGGCATTTACAATGAAACTTCCGAAAGACGATTTCTCAGACGATTTACTTTCTAGATCCATCATTAAATCGCATAATTTGTTTAACTGACGTTGCTGCATTAATTGTTACATCGGTTAAACATATCGTATCGGATGATGCGAGTTGATGATGGATCTGGAAAGTAAATCGTCTGAGAAATCGTCTTTCGGAAGTGTTACTGTAAATGCCACCGGAATGCCATCCTAACCGGATGTTAACATGTGAACGCTGAAGATTATTAATCACTAATAATACACACAATATACGGTTTTAAATAGAATTTGATAACCAACTGCATGCGTTCTTATGTTGCTTGAATATTTGGACATATTATAGACATTACTAGTGAATTCTAATCATCCTGGACAACTTCCGGTTAACAAATTTCGCTAGTACGTTGTACAATCAAGTCCCTCTTTGTCGCATCCCACACAGTGAGACTGTTTGGAAGGTTTCCTAAAGCATCATTTTGAGACAATTTTGAATTGCTTATATTATTATAAGATTTATGACTACTAATTGAACCGCCATCGAATTATACTTTCTATACGATGTGATATATTTTCAATTTAAAATATCAGTTCCCGATTTAAAAATAGAACTATCAATATTTACCGTAGTGAAGTATAAGTGAATGAAAACAGAAGTGGTGACAAGGTGATGATACACTGGAATGTCGCCGTAATTTTATAAAATGATGGAAATGGTATCGAATACAAAATAATGTTCGCGAAAAAAGTTGCGATATTGAGTAAAGTTTCGACCGGAAGGTTGGGTATGTTATAAATAATGTGGAATCTCGACCGCATGGAAAGATAGAAATCAGGAAATATAACGATGGACAACCGTTCGGAAATATCGAGGAACTCGGTCGCTCAAAATCGGCCAAGTCGCCAATTTATCGCCGATCTCAATGCAATTAGAAATGGGAAACACCACGGAAGAAAATGTCGATAAAGTATAAAGTGGAAATTAGGAAAAACTGGAGGTCAGCAGTAATGATAGCAAAGGAAGGAAATGGGCGAAACGCTGCTGATATAATTATGGTTAATGATAAAACATGAGAAAACGGGGAAATTGTAATCAGGGAACATCATAATGTTAAAAACGGTAGGAACTGACCGGAAACCATCGGTAATAATCGGACCAAGTTGGATACCTGGAGAATAGAACAAATAAAATTATAATAGCATAATTATTATAGGTAAAGTGCTAGAATGAACTCAAATGATAAATCATAGGAGTGGCCGATAATGATGTTGCAGTAAGTCGAGCGGTTAAAAAAGGATAAATTAATTAATTAAATCAGGTTCTAGTTATTGGAACTGGAAGCATAGGTATTAGTATGGAAAGTGGAATATAGATGCCGACCCGATAAGGCTACCGACTTGGTAAAGTTATTAGCAATGCTCACGGGAGGTCGGACAGTTAGAAAGAGTATAACAAAATTGAACAATTAGTAAATTAATAAATTAAAGTATATTACCGGTACTAAATTATTAGATATAATTATAAGATGGATAGCTGGAAATAATGTTATAATAAGAATCATTGAAGTCATAATAACAACAAAGCGGAATTGAATGAGATTGATGACAGTCGTTCTGCATTTCCATGATATACTTGAATGGGGAGTTATACGGATGATATATAACAGTTTTCTGATTAAAAGAAACGAGGAGATCAACATGAAACGGTTGGGGGAAATAACCTTAATGTAGTGTGTATATACGGTCGTGTCGGCACGGTATCATGATTTTGAGAAGAAAAAGAAGCAAAAAAAGATCGACAGGAGATCGACAACCTATCGACAATAAAATAAAACAATAGACTTAGAAGCCTTATTAACTAAAACGTCGAAAAAGGTCCAAAACGTTTTTCTTTCGCAAATATCTCGAGAACGAATGCACGGACTTGCTTCAAATTTTAACTTATTACAAGATCTTCAAATACCCTTCATATAAAATTGCAAAACGTTCACTGTAACTAATTTGGCAGACCACAAGCCTTTTCTCCCTTTTTGTGAAAATTCAAGCGATTTGCAAAATTTAACATACATTATCTCAGCGGTCGGACCTCTATTTCAATATACACTGAAGCAGAAATCTGAAGCAGAAATCAAACGGTTACTAATTACAGCACTAAGAATTTTAACGTTAGGAACTCGATTTCAATTAATTTCCTCACGTTGTAAACAACATTTTTTAAGTAGTCTCCAGTTTTTCAGTAATCCAACAGTTTTCCGAATTTAACTCCAAGTCTTTTAACTCCGATAACTCAGCTTTATTTTAGTAATGTTCCCTGGGTATCCTTGTTGGCATAGGAAAAATACGTTATTATATTACGCATAAGTATTTGTTATTGAATTTACGGTGTAGCTGTGTCTAAATTAGAGAGAAATAGATCGTGCTAGGACATTTTTACAAAGCAGACATCTATGCTCATCTTTGTAAATATTACGTTTGCAATGAATCCCAATAACCCTTATATTATGCGCGTGTTCGTAAGCGAACAGATAAAACTTATTTACAAAAACAAAATAAACAGTAATATATTAATTAATAATAATTAATATTCATTATTTCAATGAAATTTCGCATGTGTAACCGTTACATTCTAAATTTTCATACTTTATCGGTAAGCAATGTTAATATAATTTTAGCACCATTAAATAGGCAGATAGCATAGCTTCCCTCGTTCACAATTAAAACGGAAAATATTGTTCCGTTTTGACTTGAGATGGAAAAGAAGAGCGGGACATTTTGTCGGAAATATCTCTCTGGCTATCCACTGGCTAAGGAATCAAAATCTTGAACAATTTTTTTAAGAAAATGGAATGTTTGCACTCGAGAATAGTGTAGTGTGCGGGGTTAATAGGCCACCAACCCTTGACGGGTTAAATGGTGATCTGTTAACACTATAGCATCAACAGTTTGCATTTACTTTCTATAGATAGATTATTATTATTATTATCATTATTTAGGATTAATATTACTTACAAATAAATCATGTGAATTATACGCGTAATGGTTATTAATTAAAGGATAGAAAGAGAGAGAGATATAGTGAGAAATAGAGGTAGACGAAGAACGGGGCGAAGATACCAAACCTACAATAGGCATCAGAATAGGCGTCAGAATAGGCGTCAGAATAGGCGTCAGTAATGCACATAGTAACTTTGTGGTTAAAACAACAAGAAGCAACGCAATCATATGATTGTCGTAGCCTCTACCCTACTTGATATGCGTTACTATATCGGTACGAGGACGAGAGAGGTGGCCTAGAATATCACACACGATGCATCTACAGTACCCTCCCTTATATGACCACCTTAATCCCTTCGCATCACACATTGCGTGCCCTCATTTCTCACTAACCTGTAATCTGATCCTTGATGGCTGCGTCTTCCTTCATTGGACCTGTCAGTAATAACAGATAGGTTAGTGTTCGGTGGTTTATTGTAATTGTTCTGTCACAGTGTATCATTTCTGCACAAAAAAGCACATAGCGTAATTTAATAATATATTCAGCACCGGTATGAATATAATTATCCTGGCATCCCAAAGAAGGTTTATTCATAATTCCAACTAAGGGTATCGGGCCTGGGTGATGCTAAACACTGCCCTACCAGCCAGGTCCGATTTAATGGCTATTTATTAGTTTCCGCAAAGGTATGACAACGCCTCCTAAGACCCGAGTGATGCTGAACACTGCTCTTCCAGCCAGATCGGATTAGGTGTGAGTCCCCTCAGAGGGATTTCTCCTCTCCCGAATGCCAGAAGTAGCTTCTTTATATACTGTCGACTTTCTTCTGATTGGTGGATTTCAGGGGCGTTTTCTGCTGACCTTTGCTGTATTTAGCCAGATGTGTCCGTTACGAACTGCCGACATATCCGAATTTACTGGTCTCGTGTTTTGATTCTGCTGACGAATCTGGACTGGCGAGCAAATGACTAACATTGATGTGTGGGTTCTGCTGACGTATCTGGACTGGCCATCAAATGACTAACAATGGCGTTTGAATATCACTGACTTATCTGGACTGGTCACCAAATGACTAACGATGACGTTTGAAGTCTCCTGATTTATCTGGAATAGCCACCAAATGACTCACCCTGTTGCTGGACTCTGTTAGTGACGTATATTCTCTTGTGATGTTATTAACTTGGGTCCACTTTGTCGCATAATGGGTGTACCTCTGCGTGTCGAGTGACCGACATAATTGCAAAGCAGATCGCCGATTGTCCGAATGCAAATAGCAATCTGAATGCCGAATAGCAAATAGCAACGTGGGAATGATATTCAATGTACTACATCAACACCAGAGTCATATTCAATGCTAGAAAGAAATATGGCATCAGTCGTAGCAGGATCATTGAAAGAATAAAGAACAAACAAAGATCAAATGGGAAGAACTGGAAGCAAGTGTCAAATACAACAACATATGGAAAATGAAGCAGAAAGAAGACTTAAACCGGAGACAAGAAAGAGGGTTATAAGTCCGGCGAATGCAACAGATTCTCCATAATAGTTTCCGAGGCGTAGTTTTTTCATTTGTTGTTTATGGACTTGTTTTCATGACTTTGTTGTTGGAATACAAGTCCCTATTGCACTAGAATTTCCACTTCTTGTGGGTGCAAATGTGGGTGCTATGAAGAGGTAGTTTTAGTTTTCTTCCTATTGTCAGCCGTATATTTACTGCACTGTGCGCGTTTTGTCTGGATATAGTTTAGTTTAAATGTTAGTTGTGGGTTTGTGCTGAAAATGGGTCTGAGGATCCACTTTCGTTGTCACGATTTGGATTTTTACTGCGATTACAGCAGTTAGGAAAGTTGAAGTAAGGTAAGTAATTTTAGTATTTTCACTTAGTTGCTTGCTTGTTGTCAAACAGGAAGCAGCATTTTCCATTCCCGACCAATGCCTGTAAAGAAGACTTCTACGTCAGTGGTCAAATTTAGTTAAATGAAAGTATTAAATATAATGTCAGTTTCACGACTCTGTGCTAGAGTATTCATTTTGTGCGTTGGTTCGAATAAAAGCAAGCAGCAATGAGCTTTCTTTTATGTATTCTTCGAAGACTTCATCGCGGTCCGACTGATGGTGGTTGAACCTTGCATATCGGCAAGTATCTTTTGTATCATTTGGTCATTTACTGACTCTGTGCCTTCCGAATCATTATCTTCGTTCTAATGTGTCCGGTTACGGTGCACGTCTTAGTATTAGAATCCTCTTCTTCTTAACTGATAAGCATTTATTGCTTCTGTTCGATACATTTTAGCCATCTTATATGTGCGCGGCCCTGATTACGATCATTAATTTTATTCTGTGTATCGGACACGAAGGATTAACCGATATTATTATCTCTCAGATTCCGTGAATTGTGAGCCCAGGAGGCGAGTCTTTGTACGAGGTAACACTTCTGTGAAATTCCTATGGTTCTACTGTGGCAGTTTTGTGGCACCTCTATAACTAGTGGACCACATAGTTGGTCTGATTCTACCGAGGCCAGCGGTTTCATGTGGCCTCGGAAGAGCCTTGTTATTTATAATTTCTTGAACTTTTAGGCTCTCGAAGTTTTTATATTATGCTATGCAACCTGAAGTGCATGCTGAAAGCTAAAGGATATTGATCACATAAACGACGAACCTGGTTAGGTTAACTTATTGGTCAGCCAAAGTGTGTGTAGTGCTGACGTTGATAAGAGGGATCGGATTCTTCTACGACCAGAAAAAAATGTTTATGCTTTCTTGCGTTTGCATAATTTGTTGTTTGGTGATATTACACACCTTTAGCGCTTATCTGACAGCTCATTTTACTGTGGTTTTACTCTCCTCTTACTATCGTTACTCTGGTGATTTGGAATCGGAAACGTGCTCGAACGGACCGAAAAATTAGTGTCCCAAATTTGGTGCTTTTCGCGGGCCAGAAATCAGGTGTTCGTACCCTTAAATAATGTGTCTTAAAATTCCGTTAGCCTATTTGACCTATCGGTAGTTTAACCATTATCACGACTTTCGGGCTACCAGTGGTTGTAGTAACCTGGAAGTCAACGTGGAGTTACGCGGTGATTTTCGCCTGAAACAGTTAATTTCTAGAGATTTGTAATTACATACAAATGAGTTTGTGTGAGAAATTGCTGGAGAAATTACATTCGAATATAATGTTCTTAGTGATTTATGTCAACAGAGATCCATGAGCAACCATATGTCTAGTGTAGCAACGGGTGTGTACAGTGATCAAATCGAAGGTGCCTAGAATTTCCGGGTAAAATATATCACGAAGATTTGGAGAGAACTTTGCGCCCAAAACCACAACCGGAAACGAACCCAAAAATGAAAACAAAACGAAAATTTACGTCGAAAGTTGACCATGTTATAGAACAGCTACTTTTAAGCAGGTAGCGAAAATATAAATCTCTTAGCGCCATGTGTTCTCAGAAAATTGATTTCACCGTTTTTAAAATTTTCAGCTAAATTATATTTTAGTGTGTGTCGTTTTTGTAGACTTCACGCCCAGTGTGTGTCGTTTTTGTAGACTTCACGCCCATCTGTGTTAAAAGAAAGGGAACCTATTCCATATAATTTTGCAATAGATTTCATTAAGTATTAATGATAGGAATTTCGTATTTGTGACGTTTAAAAGAAGACGCAAATAAAATTTAGTTCTTACCGACATCTCAACTGTATCATTTTTCAACAATTGTCGGATCGGAAATCACACAGAAAATCCCAGAATACACTAGTAATGAGTACAAGCGGCTGAAAATGCAATTCGCTATAATATGCAGGCAAGCTGAAGGATACAGTCAGCCTCATTGTGAACTAACTCTATTCCAAACTGCTTAGATCCGACTCTCCTTCACCATTAGTTTATAGACACTAAAACAGAGCAAATAAGAATACATCTAGGTCTCGTTATGTCTATTATTAGCCAAGTCTGAAAAGGTTGCACAGGAGTAACCGGTTGAGGGTTTAATGGTGGCTATCCCGCACTCTACATAGGGCCACTAAGCACTAACATGGCTACCGCGTCATTCAAATCATTCTATGCTGGAAAAGGCTGTAAAGTTCGACAAAAAAATAAAAAAAAACAAAAAATAATTATTTATTTCAAGCCACCGACGGACGAATCCATTGATCAGACATAGACTGTTGCAGGAAGTTTATAAATCACACAACTCTTAACATCTATTACCAAACTATGTAACAAAGTATACAAAGTTAATCGGAAAGGATTAATTAGAAGAATATGTGTCCAACTAATGGTTCGGATTGCATAATAAAATTGAGTAACCAGAAAAGTACGAGTACGATTATAGGATTTAAACATTGCTAATCAACAGTATGTTGCCAATAATCTGGGAAGCCATTGCGCTTTGACAAGAGTATAACACCCTTGGGGGATGACATGAAACTCCCAAGTGAAGTCAGTATTCACATTACGGCATTATTGGGTGAAGCTTAAGGTTAAATGAGAAATGGTTAATCAGGATAGAAATTCCGTGGAGTTAGATTGACTTAATTCATATGTTAAGTGAGGTTTAGCTACTGATATGCAAGATCAGCGTTTATTTGTGGAGAGCTGAAATAATATTACTTACGAATAATAGCGACCATATCATTCGATTTATAACAATACAGTAAATACTAACAGCTAAGTAATCATCAAAATTGACCCATGACCTCAAGAGGTCTGGGTTTTGGAAGGTAGGATGAGTCTTTTATATGAGGAACAAAATAATGTTGCACGAACGATTAAACTGAAATAACTTATTTAAACTGAAGCAATAACCTTGAAGTGGACGTGGGTGCAGTCTCTATTCTATCCATGAGCGGATAAAAATACATAATCTATCCGTCTTATAACACGATGTCTTTCTAACTCCAAATGAATGTTTTATTTTGAATGCATATTTTTAACGACCTAGTGCGCTTCGAATCGGTGACCTGAACGCTCCGTCTACCTTGGCGATTACAATATAAACATGGCGAAAGTTCCAAATACCTCAAGTGGATTACCCCATGTGATTAAGCTAGTGGATTTGAATCTAAAATTCAAAGCATTTGGTCCTTTACAAATATACCAATTCTGGTCAACCAATGGACAATGTAGTATTTTTTAGTGGTATTTAACACTGTCTTAATAGATAATTGGATATAGATATGGGAAATCTAGCCGTAATCCATTAAGCCACATGGGCATAACTACGACCATAACGGCTACAAAATCACTGTAGTTATACGAGCCGCGCCAACATGCAGGTATACGCTAATTCACCATACATTGCGGTATTTTAGGATAAATAGATGATCATTGAAGAAGTTTCGTATAGATTAGAATTCGACCAAGTGAGATATATAACTCAATGCCAAGGTGCAAACATTAACGTTAACCAATGATGTTGGTTATTATATGCTGATTTTGGTTTCGTCGGTAATCTGGTCGCAATTGTAGTAATTATTTTTAAATAGAAATTGATCGTTTTTTAATGGTGTTGGTGTGCCAATGTGAATAGAAGGACACGAATAGTCTGTAAACAGAGATACGGCCTTGTTCAGTCGTTTCAGGGAAACCAACAGCATATTAACATTATCTAACATACAATATATTAAAAGCTTGAGACTTTTGAGAGGAGCTTTCAGCTTATCCAATTCATGTCACGATAAACCAAATAGCATTGTGTTAAGGGTGCCAATTACTGCTCTAAAGTAATCCATACCCACAAAATCATTCACATATAAATTTGCGACCAATCTTTCCAGTTCACAGAGGTATACACTGTATGTTAATGTCCTAATATATCAGAGATATGGTTTTTCGAATTCACGGCATAATTTAGGAAAAATATGTGTAGACGATTTCGACACAAAAACAGCAAAGTTTTAACTCAATTACATAGAATGGGCAGTTTACAGTTGGTGATTTCGAACACTAATCAGTTATTGCGTGGAGGATCCTTGAACTTTTTACGATCCATGTTTTCAATTGTCTTTAATCCAATACGATTGAAGAATGTACAAAGTGTTTTAAGGCCATTAAATCACGTGTGATAATGGTAGGTTATGCAATTGTATTTAATTCAATTAAAGTTTTTCTATGCACAGGACTCCAATGTTGGCAAACGGAATTGTGATTTACCTGGTGTCGCTTATCAATGTAACTCATAATTAGTACTTGTTTTCTTCAAATTTTATTTTTTCCTAAAGTTAACAAAATTGAAATGATATTGTTCATACAAGCCAAATTTGATCAACATATGATAAATTGTTGAACTCTCTTCTGATGATTTCTATTTTATTTTCTAGTAATCTTGTGCCTTCGCGGCCATACCATTTGCGTCGCCATTAATTTATCTTACGTGGACGAGCTTTATGTATTGAATGCGACCTTGAACTCTGTTTGTAATTATATGCTCAACTTCTTTTCCATGTTATTTATCCTTATGCCCAAATACCTATTAGTCATTTCAGTATGTCGGGACAAATATTATTTCCAAATGTATGACGACTTGGGTGCTCAACTCAATTTTCAGACCGTATTTCTTGTCCGAAATTTCTATACACAATTATATATACAGTCTTCCTCGATGTTCCATTTTCCATCATTCTGCAAAATGACGGGACCACACTATTTCCTGCCTTCACTCTATTATTTTTCTGGTATGTCATGCCTCTTTCTGTGAGATCTGATTCATACACTTCTCTTACATTATCACTAATATTGTTAGTGCGTTTTTTTCTTATCACGAACTTAAGTTTTAAACTAAATAACCCACTACTCGGAAGATCGAATTCTATGATGATTCAATCAATAACAACAAATCTCATCACAAGACTGTCATCGATGAGTGTTACTCAAAATAGTTGAGTTAATCCACAATATGGAGTTTGACAATGAATGTCTCCAGACATGCAACCAATCTTGGCCAATTAAGCAGTCTACATATATAAATACTAAACTATAGAGGTCAAAAACCCTGGGCTTACACGATACATACACGTTTTTAGTCCAGACATTTTCCTTCACACTAGTATTGTTATAA
Organism: Mesochordaeus erythrocephalus; assembly: GCA_004367975.1. NCBI lineage: Eukaryota > Metazoa > Chordata > Appendicularia > Copelata > Oikopleuridae > Mesochordaeus > Mesochordaeus erythrocephalus. The sequence goes on from SCLF01038953.1 coordinate 11,244, forward strand.
GCCAACTCCGCAGGACACCGTCGTCGCAATTTAGAAAAGCACAGTGGCTTTATGATATGGCGCTTGAAGTGGTTGCAGCCTCGCGAAACGAAACTTAATACATTAGGCTTAGTAAGTGTCAGTATTACTTATATTATTAGTTAATTTTCTTCTGGCACCAAATTAGGTCATTATTGACCTTATAGGGTATACTTACTACGGTATTATATCTACTTATGGGTTTATTTGCAATATCCACCCACGAAATCTATACTATTCCGTATAAATATCGACCCATTTATCAGAATTTGTAACTTTATATCTCATATTATTCCGCTCATCTCCCTTTACCTCTATACCAAGCGGCCACGCAACTTAGGGATTGATTTGTTGCCGATTTTGTTAATATTATATATCCCAAACCTCAATCGGGTTTTTACCACTTTCGTAAGCCTAAATTTAGACATTTAAACACTTCAGTTAGAAAACATTCAATGTCCAAAATGCATAACAGATTACTTGTTTTAAAGCTATGGACCTCGAAAGTCACATTGTGGAAATGGACACATTTATTCCTGTATTTTAGCCTTTGCTGCGTGGCATGTTTTCTAAATCATAAATCATAAAATAAATCATAAAATTTTATATGTTATAGAGTTTGGGTTCACGATCAAAGTTTTACATTACCATAAGTGCGTACAATTAATTGTTCTCAAGTGATGGTAATTTAAAATTTCACGTTTTCTTAACTGTACGAAGGAGAAAATAGATTTCCCGGAAGTTAGACTAATTTGACGCGCACGGATGTCGGCTAAATTTCTTCTCAAGTGATCGACCCCTAATTCCAAACACGTGACCTACTTATAGCCCACAAATTGAATTTCTAAAGTACAAATTTTCAAAAAGTGACAAAATCACGAATTTTTC
>SCLF01038954.1:0-20780 GCA_004367975.1 Mesochordaeus erythrocephalus
AAAAATCGCCAAAAAAACCAAAAACCAATACTCAAAATATCGTAAAAAAACTAAAATTATAAATTATTATTTGTATTTCGCACTTTTCACATTGACTCCTCTCTAAAAACACCACCGCGTGTTTGAGAATCAGCTAAAAATATTTCGCATGTAGGTGTCAGTAATGAGCACCTTAGTGTAAGTGCTTACAAATAATTTCCAGTAATTTAGAATAATACATATCTGCTATTAAGCTAGGTATGCTGAATTTTTTGGATTTTTAGGCATATTATTTGATAGAGGAAATATTATTTGAATGAAATTTCGCGTTATTAAGCTAGGTACCCTGACATTTTTGAATGCAATTTCACGTGATAAGCCATTATATTTCGATTTTTCATACTTTATCGATAATATAATTTTAACACCGTTAAATAGCCAGATACCACAGCTTCCATCGTTCAAATTTTCAACGGACAATATTGCTACGTTTTGAATTGAGATGGAAAACAAGAGCGTAGGGACAACGATCCCTAAACTGTCTCCGCAGCATATTTCGCTCACGGTCTCCACTGGTTAAGATATATTTTCCAAGATGTTAACTTAAAGTAAAAAAATAGAAATAAGTACTGGGCCTATTTTTAATAACCTAACTAAATACGGCACAAACCTTTGTATCGCTCTCAGTTAGTGAGTCTTACAGTCATTAATCTTCCGAGTTGAGTTTCTTACTATTTGCCACTTGAGTTCCCACCCGTCTCCTCATTGATTTTAAACGACTCCATTCACAATGTTGGACCGCAACTCAGTTAAGGGATATTAACTACAGTGATGTTGGAGAAATTGTCTGATCGTATGCGGAATTACCGTCTCTCTAATTCGTTCATAGCGTCGCAAGTGTTTGAGTTAGGGTACAATTAGGACCTTATTTACATATTCAACACTCATTAAATTAACGAATTATTTTTGGATTAAGCATGTTTATAGGGTAATATTGACTGTAGGTACTTTTGCCTAATAGTGTTACGTTGCTGTTTCTTGCTAAGAAATGGTAAACGATCAATTAAATCACAGTAGTCAATAATTCTTACGTCATAACTCTGGGAGCGATAAGATCATGGACTTTTAGAAGTGGTCACCTAGGGGTGATAAGATCATTGCAAGGTAGGACATCTCTATTTTAAGAGTACATGGTTTATAAGTTGAGTTAGAGCAGAATTAAAGTTAGACCAGATTTCGGTATCGCTGAAACTAAATTTTCCGTGTATAAACCGCGAAAATATAATACGTCGATAAAATTTAAGAGATTTTTGGCCGATGAATTGAAGAAGGGGGCGACTAAAACTGATATAGAAAAATATGCATCCGAGAACTTATACCCGGTTAAGTACCAACCGAGATAGTAAATTGGAACGAAACACAAAAATAGAAATCGATGAAAAGATAGCTGCTGGAAGTTTTTCAGATATCTGGCATTATATGGAAACATTTGTCAAGCTGATTTCAGAAAAAAACAAAATTGGAAAATTCATAAATATTCCGAATCCGTCTGAACTACAATTTTACCAGAATCTATGCGATGAAATTGTAAACGCTTTGATTAAAGATTACTGGTTTTAATATTATTTCGCAAAATACATTTACTAATTTGCATGTTACAAAATATTAATAAATTATTTCTAAATATTGGGTTTAAAGTCACTGTAGATGAATAAGTCTAAAAAGACTCAAAATGCATCAGAAGGCTTCCTTTCCCGGAAGGTATCACAAGAGTTAACTTAGTAAACTATGTCTATAACTCCTTAAACAATTACTTCTTGAAATTAAGTCCAAGGTCATAAATTCAACGAACCATCAAATTGTCCATTAAAATTCCAGACTGTAAACTACCGAAAGTCATAGAAATAGAAATTGCAAGACAAATCGGCAAGAATCATGGCCGAGTTAGTTAATAAGAAGTCTCCATTCAACGGAATAAATTAGATTTATTTATGAATTCACGTCTTCACAAGGTTAAGCTAGGCTTTTGGCGATTTGTTGACTTCCTCAGCCAATCACATCGGTTAATCGACGGTAACCAATTGGCTAACGAGCAGATATTCTTCTTCTGATCAGACACGTATCACGTCCGATAAGTTGCACATATATACGTGGTCCCTGCTTTATTAATACGTCGCCATTAATGGAATACGTCCGACATACATATCACAGACACGAGGTGTTTTGGTCAAGCTTGGCATTTTTTCGTTTCTCTTTACGGCGTCGGCTTCTATTTGAGTGGGCTTCAGGCCCTAGCTTATCTCCTCCATAGACTATAAGGGTGGGGTCGCTGAATATATTTTAGAATAAATCTCACTATATACATTCATCGATTTCTGATCATATATTATAGATAGAATTTAATGATGTCAATATCTTGAAGTAGAATAAATATTATAAGGGTTTCCATGATTACCTTTGAACATGCGGGGTGATCCACAATTGTTGACATGTTAAAATACTTTATAGTTTAGTTGAAGTTGGTAAGTTAACATGAATGACGTTTCAAAGTCTTGTTTTTGAAATAATTTGTAAAGCGACACTCCCATCCTTATAACTAAGTCGGCCACGTAGGTTAAAATGGTTCGTTCCTGCTGTTTCAGTTTTGGTCTCTCGCATTACCCTCTCTTATATCGCTCACTTTACATAAACCACGCTGCAAACGGATACCCGAAACACGAGAAGTTGATTAACAAACATCCCCTAAAAATTAACTTAAAGGTCATTTGGGGTTAAAGAGATTTCACCGACGCCAAGAAGAACTTCGGAGCAGGTCAGTGAAGGGAATAACGTGTCCCATCCACTTGAAATGGGCTTTTTTAGCTGTTTTAGGGGGTTATTTGAGCAGTTGAGGGGAGATATGATACCATAACTAACCTACCACACTACCACACTCTTAATCGACCTGACTAAACATACGTGATGTACCCTTACAGTGATCTCGGATATTTTAGTCTGAACATGCCCGAAGTTCGTGGCCGTCGACGGGACAACAGTCCACGAGCAAATGAGCCTCCATCTAAGCTAGGGTTTATTTATACGGGATCACGACACAAAAATACAGCAGTTTTTGCGTAGGCCATTCTACGTACTAGCATCTAATTGGTTGAAATGAAATTCCACGAGTTCTCCCCATTAATACTGGTCGCCGTTCTTCAATGAGATGATCACCCGAACACGGACCGAAACTATTTTTCAAGTTCATCGATCCATTTCAGTCTTTGGTTAATTAAAGTCTCTTCCATTTGTTCTCGAATGAGTTAATTCTGATTAAAGAAAAGAACCAAATGAACGGGTCGCACTGGACTAGCCTACCACAAAGGTAATATTTAACTCCTGAGGGTGCGTCTGACGTGTGCTAATTATTAGGGTTGGAATTACTATTGGTCCTTGTGGTAGCACAATACAGTGCGACCCAAATTAACAGCAATATACTGTAGATTAACACTCGGCGGACACTGAGGCTTTACTAGGGCCACACAATATGTTCGAAGCGGAAGTATTTCTGGTCTCCGTCCAAAAGACACTTTTTTAAGTTTTCAGTTCCAAAAAGTCTCTTATTTGCATTACAGCTAATTTATAATCAAATTTAGCTGTTTTTGAGTTTATATGGAAACAAAAGTCTGTTCGAACCTACTCTATTGGGTTAAAATTCCATTTTTTTTTTCGAAGTAATGTTTAATGAGTTTTACTATGTTTTTAGAATATAAATTGCCCAAAATAAGTGATTCTCTTTCGAACATCTTTAGAACATCTATATTTAGTGCCATGTTCCACTCGAGAACTCGCCCGGCTCCACGAAGGTGCTATTTTATAAGCTTATTCAAATCATTTATCGCAATACTAATACTGGTATTATTTATTTCTAGTATTTCAGGCCAGTTTTCCGCATTCTGACCTGGATTTATATAGACGAAAAATCGGCCGAAAATCGACTTTTATCTAACTGCTGATTGTATTATTGCGATAAATTATTTGAATGAACGCATAAATGGGTTTATTGGTTAGTTATATTTGCATACTTCTCTATCCCTTTGTTCGACCCGCGGGGACGCGTGTTGAAAACCCGTTTTCCAGTCACCGACGTTTATACAACCTATATTTTATTAGATGTTTTGGTTTATATATTTTATATCATTCTATATTTTGCCATAGAACATTCAACTGCAACGTTGGATTATTAATAAGAATCTCTTTTAACCACGCGTGTGTACTATATAATTCACTTATTTGAAAGTTGCTCTTCCATAATGTCGATTAACCCGTGGTGGTTGGATGCACCGTTTCTCTGCCACTGTTGTATAAAAGAATGGCTCCTGTTTAATTATTTAAACCCTTCTCAAATAGTTTTGATGTATAGTCTATGTACAGACATATTTATGTGACAGTTTCCAGACCGACTATGGCTTACTATGAGTCAACTATTTTAGAAGGACCTCATTTCATAGTTTTATTATTTGAAAATGATAGGATTGGGATATATAGTTGGAAATGAAACTCGTGTTTAGCAGCATTTACTTGAGGAACAGATTCAAGATGAATATTAATTTTAAGCAGAGTTGTCCAAAAATGTCCAGTTTCCCAATCCCACAAATCATTAATTCTACCCATTCCAGCAGAAAGGTTGATTTCTGTAAATAATAAATATCCCAGTCAGGTAAACAATCTGATTTACTGAAGCCATGTTCCACTCTGCATGGGTGAGTTAGGCATAAATATAACTTAACACATCATACCCTTTGAGTAAATGTTGATTCATCGACGATATTTTCGTATTTTACTCGAAGCTCAAAATTAAAACCGGAAGTGAACCTAAAAATGAAAATTTTGAAAATTTCCGTCGAAAACTTGACTAGGTTATCGACCAGCCCTTTAACCCCAGCTAGCGCCATGTGTTCTCTATGATAATTGATTTAATCGTTTACGAATTTAATGAGGAGATTAGTGTTTTAATCTAGATATTGTTGAATTAGGAATAATAATAAGACCGAACTTAAGGTTTAAACCGTATATCAGAGCAAGTGAAATGGACTAGGCTATTAGAGTTAGAGTTTTATAACTCGTCACACAAATAGTTCCCTACAGTAGACGCGCAGATGCGTATCTAGGGTAATTTAATCTGGATTAAACGTAATAGTGCATGCTTGCCCACGGTTCCTCCAGCGTCAACTGATAGCTTAACCAGACTTAGTTAGTCTTATAGAGTTTTTTTCTTACGGTACCGAATCTTTGCTCAGCATATCCAAAATTATACGTCCGTACGTGACCCCCCTAAAGACAGAACGTGAAAAATACCTTTTTTTTAACACGTTAATTTTAACCCCTGGCCGCGTGGAATCTCGCCGAACTAAATTGTACTAGATTAAGTATCCAATAAGAGCATTTCAAACATACTCTGATGATTTGTTTTATATCTATGGACAAAATTTAGTTTTTACGCAGTTATTTTGAGCCGCATTTTTAGCGAACATACATTTGGACCTTGGCATGTTTTCAAAATAATACCAAAATGGAAAAGTGAAAAATTCGTGATTTTTGTCACTTGTTGAAAATTTGTACTTTAGAAATCCCATTTTTGGTTATAACTAGGTCACGGATTAAGAATTAGGGCTCCGGCCCTATATAATGTTTGAAGCTGGAGTCATGACGGGTCGAATAAGGCCATTTTAGAGCTAAAACTTCCAGAAATCACATTTTAAAACTTATATTGGCTATAACTACATAACGGGTTAGGAATTCGCGGTTCTTTTCACGTTCTATATTTAGGGGGTGGTTAACTTTAAAACGCCGTATAATTTAGCATATTCTGAAAACACATTCGGAACCTCAAGAAAAAAATCTATAAGACTCACTAAGGCTCGTTAAGCTACCAGTTGTTAGTTGAGACCCCGGGGGCACTATTGACAATGGTGTCTGATTTGACGAAAGGCATGAGAAAAAGCTATTACTCGATTATGACTATTTGGTTTTAATTTACGGCCAATGCAGGCTATAAGGTCCGTATTATATATAAATTTACTAAACAACGTGATGTCAAGCTATTTCAGCGTTTTCATGATTTGCAGCGGATATTAACAGTCATCCTAATGGATTAACTTCAGAATCCGGGATGGCTTAGTTTAGAATATTATGAAAAATAATATTCGAACTTTCCCATACAAAATATGTATATAGTCTTGGAAACATGGTGAATTAGTTCTCATTTTGAGCACAAAATGGTTACTATTGATAAAATAGCACAAAATGGTTACTATTTAGTATATTTAATTGCATATTTTAACAGTAACTGATATTTTTATATGAATGGACTTATTTGGAGTTTAATTTGAGTTTAGGGGTGGTGCGTTCCAAATTAAGACCACGTCCAATAATATTTGAATCATTTTAACAATATTTTCTATCGGAATGGCCATAATTTATTACTATTTTGTTAGTATTTTGATTAAAAAGCGTAGGACAGTGATACAAAATTTATCTTGGGAATTCATTTCAAAATGTTTATAAGCATTATACTAAGTAATGTTTACTAGCCTTTTACTTTCGATTTTTTTATGGGTGGGTTAATTCGTGAGCATATCTGTAGCTGAAATAGCAGTGGTTTTTTGTAATTTTATTCAAAACTTGTTTTTTCATAGCAGCTTTCAGAAGCCCGCACAGAATGACTATGGCAGCAAGGGTTTGGAGAGTTGTTGACTTTTCATAATGTAGAAATGCAAATATAACAATATTAATGAAAAATTACATAAACATAACTAATTTTGATTTTTGTTTTGAGTTTATGAAAAGGTTAAAACTAGTGTTATAATTCTAAACTAAATTTTAAATTAAAACATACTCAAACAGTTGTATAATAAAAATCGCGGAACCACGTGTGGGTTATATCGATACGAAAGTATAGCTAGTATCCAGTTGTAGGCCAGCGAAGACGTTGTCTATGAGTGCTGTTGAAAACTGTGTACGATATTAGACGGTGGACAAGGATCTATATAGATAACTAATTGGCCATCCAATAGACTACGACTTCTACTGGATTCTCGCCATAATGCCCTGTCGAAACAGTTATTTGAAATATGTGTCTTTGATTCAGTTGTTTAAAGTATTAGTTTGAACTTTAAAAAAAAATCATATCATTTGACTATAGCTAGAAATTTACGAGGCATATAACCTACAGGTAATCTTTCGGTTGAACAAAGGGGACGGGAAGTTTGACGGTATCATAATATATGAAATGATGCTTCAAGATGTTTTACGTCGTTTAGCGGAAATGTCGCCATTTTTTATAAGGTTCTACTTGTCGAATTTCGGATATATTGTCGCGTTTTATAGTCATTACAAGGTTGTTGCCAGCCAGATATTCAAGGAATGATAAATGATTTGAAAATAAATCATACAATTAGCAACGACGGCAGTTGGTGTAAAAAATACGACTACAACCCTTTCTGAATCCGTCGACGGGTAAAGGAAATAATGTGGTTATAAAAAGGGAAGCTAATATTTATCACCGTAATTGGTATTTGCAGCTTCCGGATGCAATACATTGTATATATCCTACCTAATTTTCAATCATCTCAGAACGTCTCGCGTTATCTTCTATAGAGAAGGTGGTCCCACTAATATTGTAGAAAAGAACCCGTCTTGATTTACGAACCGACAATGCATTTTGTTAAACCATTGCCTCCACATCTACATTGTCCACGCACTATCAGAAAAACTACAATTTAGCGGAAAATAAATGGCGAAAGTAGGACAGAAAACAAACAAAATACTCACCAATGTCAGCACCCCGAGTAGGGAAACAACCATATCTAAAAAGCCTGTTCCCAGGTACAACAAATTATATAGATAATAAATGACCAATAAAGACCAGCAGCAATGGAATCAAAGAAACAGTAATTCAACGGTGTAAAGTTGCATTACACAGAAATATCCAAGTTTTAATAATAAATGACTCGCAACAATGCAAATAGGCTTATATTATTACTTGTCAGGATGAAGGAATGGCGGTAAAAGTTAAGATAGTATCTATTTCAGGACCAATCCTAGTCAAACTTAGCTCTGCATCAGAATAGGAAACCAACCATGAACTAACCAAATTGCCACCGCAGAAACAATCGCCAATATTAAGAAGAACATTGAACTTGAAATTTTGAAATGTTCTATAAATTACACCATATTTATGTTATAAGAATTATTTATTAACATGAACATAGTATTATTTTGACTCGCTCTGGTGAGTCTATATGAATTGCCAAATATCCCTTGTCACCAGTTCATCATGCAAAGTAACGTTCAGTAAGGAATGGAAATAACAAGTCGCAATTACTGACGACCGGCTACTGATTAGGGCTTATAACTTTTTACACAGTTCGTGGCTAATTAACGAAAATAGCTAGGCTATATGCGTATGTAGATTGCTGGTTCGAGCTGATAGATGATTTCATATTATACAGACATCATGCTCAGTGATACCGCAAACTTTGAGCACCTGAGCATACTTCAGATATTGTAGGAAATTGAGGCATTCAGTCAGGCAGAAATCAGTCCTGGCAAACACTTTGAGTATAACCGTAGTTTTAAAGTTTAGTTTGAACGTAACAGGGGCTACCTCGATATACTCCTATTTTTTATCAGAACACATCAGCGGAAGAAGCAGCCGTTAATATAACCATTTGGATTATACACCAATCCGAATGTCCATCGCATAACACCTAAATTGACCGTATACATTCAGTCTGAGTAACAGCCCGCAACAAACCCGTATGCGCGGTGCTAAATTCCCGCTCAATACCAACGAGGAACCCCCGTACTAAGGGCCTTATGCCCATTTGCTTTATTTCTAGCTATTGAATTAACACTAGTCAATGAAGAGGCGAGACAAGTGAGCACCCAAAAGTATACTCAATTAGATAAGAAAAATTATGGTTCTAAATTAAGATCTAATCGAGTAACCAGGTATAAGAATATTACAAGCGTTTACTATTTAACTATTTGGGCTAGAATAAGGCGAGTTAATTAGTCAAGCTAAAATACATATAACCGAAGTCCCACTAAAAAGTATTACGGAAAATTTATTCGCAAAATTGCTATTTAGAGAGCATCATTAATATCTCGGCTAGGTATACCTTGGTTTCGCTACAATTATAAACTAAACGTTACCGCCCTCAAGAACATTTTTCAGCAGCCAATTAGCATGTAAGTTCAACGTATCTCATATTCGTTAAACTTTATGTCGTACAAGCACACTTCCAAGTCTATTTTCGCATCCATTTTCCCTTACCATATGGAATCAGGTTTAAAGCACCATGTAGAGGCTTCGTTTAAGGTAAACCAGCTAGGAGTAATTAGGCACGAACTGGTCTTATCAATTTGTCTATACTATAGTGGTCCGAAGGATTTAAAAATAACGTCGTTTCTATACCATCTATGTCTTAGTTTCCGTCGACGCCTTACATTATTGTCGTTATAAAATAAATTGACAAGCGAGCTGTTTGTTTCAGTTTCGAAACAATTTATCTAATTCATTTCTCGACGAATCTTCAAATGAGTTAACATAATATTGGCTATTCTACGTTACAGTTTATACCATTAATATAATTCTTGGCTTGGTGATTAAAGCGACGTTCTGCGAAGACGTAAACACGGGTTCGATTCCTAACTTGCCAGGGCGTTTTTCCTATTACGTAATAACCGTTAGAGTTTCAAATTATGAAATTTGTAACGTCTAGTGGGTGTTCCTATAACGAGTTGGTGTTCCTATAACCCGTGGGGTTGTCTAATACTTAAAAAATATTATTCACGCTAAAGATTCTATAAGTATCCCACCTAAGTGTTAATATTCATCAATCACGCTCTTATTATCCGTATACAATTCACTCCATTTCCAGAATAACCGAAGGAATATATTTATTCATAATCATCAAATAACTTTACCTGAAAATATGAGATACCATAGCCTTGCAGCCTACGAGATATACCATATGCAATCGCCCTTGAATATTATTTTAGATGGAACTTTCCTATATAATACTGATTTAATGACCCATACATTTTGATATCTGATTTTATAACATTGAGCATAAATACACCCTACTGTAAGCGACCGCGAGCATCGCCGACCACTGGGTCGGCAAATTCGTCCCCGACTCGAACGTCAGTCCGACAGCGATCCACACACAGTAATAAATGCGGTGGGGGTACAGTCCAAGGACGTCAATCGAGACGAAGTCAAACAGAACCACAAAAGAGGGAAAAGGAAACACCCAGGTTAATATTTATTTTTAAACGGTGGTGCCTTCCTTTTATATTGATATATTCTATTAGAAAAATGCAGTTAACGGGGATGTATTAGTTGAATAGAAATAACGTAAATCACATAATGAATCGTGGGATTACCATTTCGTCGGCACAAAATTAAATCACGTAATTATAACTAGGTATTAATAGAGCACTGCGAACTTTACGTATTATATTTAACCGAGATTTAATGGCTAGTAGAATCATTCTAGGAGAATTATGGTCTATCTTGTTCTCCAAATAAACTCTCTGAAAATTACCTACACTACACGGCTGCCATAGCTTACGAGACTTAGTGAGACTTAGCGAGACTTAATGAGTTCTTAGTGAGTTCACACCGAACTAAATTGTACTAGGGTTTGGCTTCACTACTTAAAAGCCGTGGACCCCGGGGCATAAAAAAACATCCAAAACATACTCTGATTGTTCGTTTTAAAGCTACGGACGTCGAAAGTCACATTGTTCAAAAATTGACTTTGACCGTCCTGAAATCTAGTTAACATTTTCTCAGAAAAAGGTCTTGTTCACGTTCCGTCTTTAGGGGGGTTAACTATACGTACCCGTGTAATTTTGGGTATTCTCGGAACAGATATGAGACCGCAAAAGAAAACTCTGTAAGACTCACTAAGTCTCGTTAAGCTATATGTTGTTACTTGAGACCCGGGGGGGGGGCACTTTTACAGGGGTGTACTAAGTTAACGTAATTGAAATGCATACTTGAAATGTTATATTAGTCTCACTTTAATCTTTGTTAGTTTTCCACATCCTATACGTTTTGTTAGATCTCTTCCTAATTTTCAACAGAATCGCTATCCGCAAGAAGATCTATTACCATTTTAAATGCGTCAGTTTCTACATCTAGTATAGATTTATATGGAATACTTCTTTATTTTTATAATCCTGTGGATCTCGAAAATCAGATTGTTGAAAATGGACAAAATTGAATTTGAGCGTCCTAAACTTTAGTTTTACGCAGTTGTTTCGAGTCGAATTTTTAGTGAACATACTTTGAGATCTTAGAATGTTTTCGAAATCATAACAGAATAGAAGAGTGACAAATTCGTGATATTGTCACTTGTTGAAATTCAATTTTTTGGCTATAACTGGGTCACGTGTAAAGAATTCGGTGCCGGTCCCTTGAGAAGAATTCAAGCTGGAGTTATGAAACGTCGAATAAGCTCAGTTTCGAGCTTACATTTTTTGACTTCTAAATATTGTGAACATTTAAAATTGCCATAACTTGAGCAGAAAAAGTTTTACGCACTTTTGGTAATGTGAAACTTTGATGGTGAAGTAAAACCCTATGACATCAAATTTTATTTTTAAGTCAAATGTGATTTCGGGAAGTATTCCGATTGTGGCTTATTCGACGCGTCATAACTCCAGCTTCAATTCTTCTCAGACGACCGACCCCGAATTCTTTACACGTGACCAGTTATAGCCAAGAAATGGGATTTTTAAAGTACAAATTTTCAACAAGTGACAAAAATCACGAGTTTTTCACTTTTCCATTTTGTTATGATCTAGAAAAGATGACAAAATCCCAAGGTATGTTCACTAAAAATTCGACTCGAAACAACTGCGGAAAAACTAAAGTTTAGGACGTTCAAAGTCAATGTTGTCGATTTTGGACAATGTGACTTTCGAGGTCCATAGCTCTAAAATGAATAATCGGGGTATGTTTTGGATACTTTTATTGGATGCCTAATTAATCTAGCACAATTAGTTGGTTCAGCTGCCATGCCCCAGGATTTAAATAATTATATTTCATGCTAGTGATACAGCATGGCATGGAATTTTAATATAATGTCCAAGGGACAAGGATACATATATTTGTATTTATGTAAGGCACCAAAGTGACTCCGATCGCTATTAAATTTAGTTTGACGCAGAGGGTTAAAATAGCTTAGCACACATGCTCACTCCAATGTTTTCGAAGCGTTTTCGCTTATTTTTTACAAGAGGATTAATATTAAAACCAATGTTAAGAGACAACAATGATCAACATGGTTCTCCAATATCTGACTTTAGAGCTATTTAGACTATGGAAGTCATCATGGGGTTCGAAGGTTAATTACGACGTCTGTGATATATATTTTGGTCGACTTATTTTCCCAACACCTTTGCAACATTCCGGCATATTTTTGACTTGATAAAAGTGTTCCCAAGAGTTCATGAGAATTTGTAATTTACTGTATTAGCTCCTACGTTGGATATTGCAAGTATTTTTCTTTACATTATTTGTACTGGGGATTATTTTCAGCTGATTTTAGTCCCTTTTTTTCTGGAATTTACCTAGACGCATGTTATTGGGAAATTACAGAATGACGCGGTAATTTAGGCAATAAGCTTTTCGAACAAGTACGATTCATAATAAAGCTTGTGAGGCCTTGCTTTAGAATGAGACTACTTAAATTGTACGTAGAATTTTTTCAACAATTTTAGACAAAATAACCCGGGATTTGTGAGCTAAAAACCGAAAAAGGTTTTTTTTCTAATCGAGAATCGCAGTACACTTTTGCGAGATAATATGTTGAGTAGAAAAGTATGTTAAATTTATATTCAAATTTTGCCTGTAATTAGCCGATGAGGTTCAATTTCTAACTGCACATTTTTTTGGAATATTTCTCCTAGTAGACTGGTACAATGAAGCGAGACTCACCTCTATCGATTGGCGTATCGATCGGAAGGGGAAATAGCGCGAGTTCTCTGCCAGATGTTTAAAATATAACGATGGAGACCAGGCAAGGGGAGCTACTCAAAATGGGCTGTCAAATAACTAATGAATTATTTTTTTTGTAATACAGGGCTCTTTTTAAACTAGCTACAGTATCATTCTTGGCTTTCTAGGCATACTTTTTTACCGGTCAAATTGCATTTGAATGAAATTTCGAGTTTTCTTTATCGGTACACTGGTTAATCTGTATGAATTACTTTGAAATATGTAGTAACTTAATTCCGGTGATTTTCTTGTATGTGAGGTCCATAGCTTTGATTCTAAGGAATGTAAGAAAAGTTATTTTTCTTTCCACTAGATTAGTCTTCGATAAAAATGTTCAAAAATGAATTTTACTCCTCGCTGAACGAGCAACTGCTTCTAACACCTTTGTGCTGTGAAAGTGCTGGGACTCTAGCCCTCATGCTCCAAGCGTCCGAAAATACCAATCTATTGAAAAAATTCAAAAACTGAAGTTTTCCATCAATTGGTGGCAATCATTCCAAAGACGAAGAGATATAAAATACAAAAAGATCTGAGGAAACCGAAACATTTTGAAGGCGGAGAAGTTGAAACCGAACGAGAAAGACTCATCGAAATAATCAAGGAATAACCTGACGATTTAGTTTATAGTTTTGATGAAAGTTGTACCTTAACTGATTTTCTTGGTGATCGGTCACTTCATACAAAAGAAACCGAGAGTCGCCTGGAAAAGGGAGATGACAAATGTTGTTTAACAATGGCATGTTTTTGCAACAATGCCGGTGAGGTTTGTATGCCAATCTTCGTGGTAAACATTTTAGCCAGTCTCTAAGCGATTTAGTATGACAGACAAATTCATCATCGTAAAATTTTACCCTTAAGTCTTTCAAAAAGTTCGATTTGTATCGAACAACAAGTGGCTGGGTTCATGCGGGCGTTTTTACAGAAATTATTCGAAATTTCAACAAGCTGATGAAAAAACAAAAATGCTCTTTTGGCCCTCGATAATTTCTCGGGACACAAAATAAATTTCTCTCGCTTTCCGAACCTTCAAGTTGAATTTATAGCTCCGAATATGACTGGTTGGTTACAATCACAAGATCAAGTTTTCTATTAAACTGTGAAAGAACGTTTCAAAAAATTCGTCATTAATTTTGTTGTCCAGAACAAAGGAAAACGCCCGACCTTCGTCGAACGATGTGTTGCAATTTCTGACATAATGCTTAATCAAAATAAATAATTAGACCAAGCTTACTGGAGAATTGCTGGATTCAGCGAATTTGTCGGAACTCAATTGGAGACGACAAATTTGACGAACGTTTTCGAACTGCGTGACGAAGACCAAGATAAGCAATCTTGAATGAAGAAGAACCAGAAAATGTCGAACCAATTTCTGACCACGATGAAGTAATTTTGGTCCTCTCTGATGAAGTTATTGAAATTCCCGATGATCAACCAACAGCCGCTGCTTTACCAATATCTGTAGTCACTGAACCGCGTGTATTGAAACAAAAATCTATACTCAACTATCTCATTAAATAACACTAAGTTTAAAAAATATAAAAATATGCAAAAACCTAAAAATGATCGTTTTTTCGGGTCACCAAAGTGTCCCTCTTTTGGATAGGGACTGTAATTAAAACGCTAAAACAGTGCTCTGAAGGCGCCTACGATTTAAATTAGTTTCACGTCTACCAATCTATCGGTACAATACGGTCATGCAATTTTAATATAATATCCATTGGACAAGCATAGATATATTACAGTGTATCACGGGGAACGACTTATGTCGATTCCGCATATTCTTTGGCCGACCAAACACTTTCTATGACAGTTATATGTTTGGTATAAGTGAAGAGCCCTGAATCCAACACTTCTATGATATTTTCACTCTCGAGGCGGTCTTCACTAGTAACTAGTAAGAGTTTCCTCATTTATGATAACATTGAATATTTTATTATTGGCTGCCTTAACCTTATGTCTTATTCGTGCACTATTGTTTTTCTGTTTTTGATTTGTGAAATACTTAATATAAATATATTTTGATTATTAACGTTTTTTTTATTATGAACGGTATTTTTTAATGATTGTGAGCGAGTTTGTAGTTATATAGTATTTGTGAAATAAATTTTATTTCCTTGACTTTTGGCGTGTTATAATTGCATTTCTGGTATACTTGAAGGTATGTGGTATACTGACCGGAACTATTGTTGTTCGCAATGGCTGCAATGACTGCCCATTTTAAGATTCGGCTCCATTATGTACATCTAAGAATTGTTTTATTTTAATGCCGGTTCAAGCTTCTCGATCACTGAAGCTTGAGAACGAACGTATGTTTTATATGACATCCTATTATTAAGTAGGACGGTAAAAGTTATAATTGAGATGAATAATGATCACTGGATGTCTCTGATTTTAATGCATTGTGGGTTTATGGGCGGAAGAGTGACGAGCAATATATATATATACTACAAAAATGAGCAATAAAGTGTAAAATTAGATCAACGAAAAAACGCCTGAAAAGAACTCGACCAATGATTGAGAAGGAGGAGTTGAAGGATAAACATAGAACGAAAAGAAAAGTTTACGATGCTATAATTGATAATATCGATGGCGGGGTTTTAATTTAGACTAGGGACTCATTCTAAACGTTACCATCCATAATGTATTACTTTCGATGTATACTGGACCTGTGAGTTAATCCTGCGGGACATTTCGGGTGATTCATAATTTATGTTGTAAAATGTTTATGGTAAAATTGTCATTTGTATGAAATTTACGAACTGATAATTGAATAGTTTTATTTTCTCTGTTATATATGAAAAATGACATAACAAGAAAGATTGGACAAGAAACTTAACGATTTCAAAAGTTCCCGTAAAAAATTGTATCGAAGTTATTTTTTATTCGGCCACATTTCTTTAGTTCAAATGGCTTTATTTTTCCTTTGTTATTTTGGGTACAGGTTTATTTTTGCTTTCCTTTCCAATACAGAGTATCACTCTCTATTTTGATTTCGTTCAAATATTTTTTATGATCTTTTAAAAATCACTTATAGAATATTTATTTCATTTATTTGATACCTTATAACTTTTTTGGATACATTTTGTTGTAGACAGTCATAATATTAAATAATTATGAGTTGAAACCTTATCGAAATTATTGAAATTTTATTTGTTGTTGACATGTTATTTTCAGATTTTTATTTCCTTTTTAATTCATATTCCTTTTTAAGATCATTATTTTCTATTGTGTGTTTTATGAGGATAGTGGGGACGAAGAAAGTAATAAAATAAAGCTTTTTTGTTTTAAAAGTTTCGAATTTTTTTATGTTGAATTTTATAGGGAGATATGTACAGGACTTCACGCAAATGTCTGCTCAAAGCGTACAACTAAATATTGGTCGCTACGATCCACGATCGGAATTAAGACTATTAAAATAATTAGTTGATAGTTGAATTTGTTATGTAGTGTAGATCAACCTCAGTGTGCTTGACAGCGTATGATACATGCTTGTAAGACCAACCGTAAATTCGTTAGATATGATCCATGTTAAATGGATTTGCATTAGAATTGGTGCTTGGTTTCCATGTCTGGTCTGTAAGCTGTACACCATTTATTTATCTCACAAACTTGACGTTCAAATTTCATTATTAAAAGGCTACACAAGTTGGTAATTAAGCATGAATATCTAGGTACTTTGGCTGGAGTCTTTAATGACATGGGTCCGAAGAGTGAAGAGTTAGCCAGATCTGGTAGCGGGATTTAGATGGTCTACTTAATCAATTAACTGGTTAAGGTACATCTCTAAATTGTACATGTTAACTTCGATATGTTCGTTTTAAATTTCTGCTTTGCAAACCGCTTATACTTGGTAGGTTTCGATTATTATGAAGATCATTGGTAGTATGGTAATAAGCTAGCGGGAATGCTGTAAGTTGAGTTAATACACTCAGCATGATTTTTTTTAATTGGGTTGTATTCAGTTACTAACCAATCTAGTTTTCCTCCGCCTTGATCAGTATTTTTCTTTGCTAATAACTTAATTTTAAACGTTCCATATTTGTGGAGTTGCCTCCTGATATATATTGATGATGCGTAAACTATAGTCGTCAGGAATTAATGTTATTGATCTGCTTTCATTATGATTTTCAAAGACATTTCACCTATAACAGCATTATTATTTCTTATATATAACTGGATGCATACAAAACGGTTTAAAGCAGTATTGGATAAAAAATAAGCTAAATAACGACAAAAATGACTCAATATAGCGTCCAATTCTTTTTCGAGAAAGTGGTCGGTACATGAGACGACTGTTTAGTATTTTCTGATTTATGCCATGCGGTGCTATCGCATCGTAATACTTTAAATTTGGCAATTAATACCCTTTAAATGTTATGACAGCCATAAATCTTTGTAGGGACTCTGTAGCCAACAATAATTTAGATACTTTATTGATATGTGTTCTTTTGATTTCGCCGATTACAATTGGTGGTAATAAATCTTTTGGAGTTGAATTTATTTAAACTTTACGTTCGCAAATTTGAAGAGTGCATTCGACGCATTTATGTGTGAATTGCTCTAACAAACTTTTAATGTTATGTTTTCGAAGTGAAGGTTAACTTGCTTTATAGGCTGAACCAGTGTGTGTTCTCCCACAATTGTGTACAGCTTTTTTAGCAATAGATGCCGCAGATTTTGGTAATGGGGTTTGTGTAAATGGCTGATTGACGCTCATTGTTTATCGTGAATATTATTGCATACTTCTCCAAAATTGTTGTTAAATGCTGTCGCGTGGTTGTTTTCATGGTGAATATTTGCGGACATATGTATTAGATACCTGTGCGCGTCTTCACAAGTGTTAGGTTTCTTAGCAGACCGACCTGCACATATAATATACGAACAATAGTATTTTCCTTCCGTTTTCAGAATCAATTATGTTAAGGTTGAGTTCTGGTAGATGCCGTAACGATGTATTAATAGTGTTTCTACTAAACTTTCCCCGTAATGGAACTATTGCTTTACTGTCCGTAATTACGGTAACTGATTAAATTAATTTCTCAAGAGAAGGCTTGAAAGTCATTGTCATGCTTTAAAAACCTAATAGCTCGACGTGGCATGAGGAAAAGGAAAATCTTCGTTCCGGGTCTTTTCTTCTTCTAGAAAAGAAAGACACTATTCAAGCATAATCATTCTTGATTTGGTACAGAAACCATCCCATATATATTCTTTAATAAGTATGTACCGTTATATGTTAACCTGTACGCAAGAAAAATGAAACTAGGCCTACGCAGCAATGTGTGTCGCTCGACACACACTCGTGAAAACAATAATTTCAGTTATGGATTTCAGTTTTCGTGTTGTTGATTGTGGGTGTTGGGGCTGGTTTGGATATAACTATCGAATCCTTTATCAGAATTCGTTTATTTTTGTCTCATATTCCTCGCCTCATCTCCCTCCACCGTGTACCACATCTCGCTGTATTTGGTCTAGGAATTTCATTAATATTATATATAGAAAGATGGGTAGTCTTACGCCAAAACAAAAATAATATGACACAAAACATTTTGTTGTTTTTTCCTTATTCTCAAAAGGTTTACGTATGAATATTGAGAGTTAGGTAACTCTCCCCAACAGGCGAAGTAACAGGGAATTTGTCCCGTTTTTTCCGCGTTTTTCGGATGTTTTTGTTTTTTTGCGTCCGCTTCCGGCCAAAATTCGTGGTCGAAAGTTGTCCTAAAAATGCGCAAGAAAATTCGGTTGAGAAGTACCGCTCGTTGTTTTCCTAACTAAGACACAGCTGTCTTAAATTGTAAAAACTAAATTTTTTTGAAGATAATTTCCTACCAGAGACTGTCTCGGGCAACAATTTTGCGTGCTTCCCTATGCGAAAAACAAATTTCCGGTTTTTTGACTCCACTTCCGGTCTAAAAGTACGTTAAAAAACGGGAGGGCAGTTTATGGCGGTCCTGGGGGCAAATTCGACGTAGCACCGTTATAACAGAAGTTATGGGCTGATTAACGAAAATGTGTGCCTAGCGACACACATTCTTGCGTATGGGTTAATGTTATTTGCATATCCATGTAGTTATCCCAATTTATGACCGCGGGCTTTACATTTGTATACCATTACCCGGACTCTTATAAAGGGCTATATAAATATGTTTCGGCGTACCAACCTATGCAGGTCGTTATGATGAGCGAAATCTTTGTAAATGACTAAGTAGTTTAGTCAGCTATCACTACCCTATACTACATCTGATTAGTTCGATAACCCTATAGTTCGTACCCCTATTTTTATTCCGGTTGTAGCTACGATTTGGATAACGGTTATTTTCTATACTATTTCAGTACTTTTGTTTCTATTGTTATTATAGTTTCCCCTCTTACTTTGGAATTGTCTCATCAATTAGTTGTTGCCTATTATTTCTTGATCTAAACGGCTTTTCGAAAAGTAATAATTATATATATTTAATATGCAAATAATATATCCCAAAAGAGCACCGCTGGTCCGCGCGCGTGGATAGGAAAAACTGATTTAGGAAGTCCGAAACTCAAACTGAATATAGTTCTAAGAGACTACTAAACAACGTTTAAAATCACTTTGACAACGCCAGTTTGGACGCTGGTCTCGTATGGTCTTGCACTAACCAGCTTTTGACGATCTTTCGTCTGTTTCGTTTTACCGAAACCAGATTTTAGATCTGTAAAAATCGTGCATGATCAAATGCCGATCTAACGGCATTTCTCTTTTCAAATAGCTCCTTTGCTTTTAGTACAGTAGAGTCCAAACTGAGCTTTGTCAAAATTATTTTAAACTTTTTTAGTAGTCTCTTAGAACTATATTATAACAAGTAAACAATGAGATATTTAACACTTCAAAGTAATAGTATGAAAGTTTAAAATCATTTTTACAACGCCAAGTTTGGACGCTGGTCTCGTATGGTATTACACTAAGCAGCTTTTGACATTGTTTCGTCTTTTTAATTTTACAAAACCGTGCATTCTGATCTAGAAAAGCACCCGTCCAATGATGTATCTTTATATTTATGTATATTTATAACGGTACCATTAAAGCTGGAAAAGGACTGGTTCAGATTTAGGATATAGTAAATACATTGATTATGCAAAAAGTGTCAGATTGAGAGAGACCAATTTTGGGCATTTAAATTCCACGCGCGGCGATATTAGGTGTAGGGAATTTAAGTCCATGCGAAATACTATAAACCCAATATTTGTAAATATGTTTTAACATGTAAATAACAAAAACGTTGCTTGCGAAATAACATTGAAACCAATCATCTTGATTTATAGATTTTTCAATTTCATCGGATTGATTATAATCAAATTGTAGTTCAGATTGATTCAGAGCATTTATTAACTTGGCGAAAGTTGAAGAATTTTTGCGTTTCTACCCAATTCATGCTCAATTAAATATTTACCAACGAAGTGTCTGTACTTTTTCTTAGCAATAGCATTAGGCGGAAGGAACAATACTCTAAATGTTCATACAATTCATCGACAATATCGCTTGGACCATTATCTAACAATAAAATGCATTTCCGGGATATTTCTGACGAATCTTCATACGATTTCATACGAAGCTTGGAGGTTCTCTTCGTTTGATTTTTGTTCGGAATCCATTTTTTACATCTTCCGGGTATATTTTAAATGCAATTTTTCTATCTCACACACTTGTCTGATCGAGCCCCCTCCCCCCCTCTAAATTGTTTACGAACTTTTTATGAGACATAGCCAGTCTGATAGA
>SCLF01039065.1:0-12147 GCA_004367975.1 Mesochordaeus erythrocephalus
TTTGTTTCACAAGTGTGTGTCGAGCGACACACATTCGTGCGTAGGGGTAGTTCCATTATTCTTGCGTACGGGTTAACCCGCACGCATTTTGGCACACTCTCGTGAAACTCATTATTTCAGTTCTAGTATACTATCTAAGTGTTGTTGATTACGGGTACAACTTCGATCGAAACAACTACGTAAAAACCAAAATTTAGGACTATATATTACAAAAGACGTTAACAAAATAGAGGAAAAACTTATTTACTTGCCAAAAGCTGCCACCTTCATAGCCATAGGCGAAGCGCATAACACAATTTACCACACAATTGATAAAACAAGCGAACCGCTACTTCGAAAGAGAAAATATGCACACAAAAATTCATTCGATTTACGCTCCAAAAGTGCGCAAGAAATCTTGACAAAACTAAATTTAAATCTATCCCTTTACCAAAGGAGTTCTTCACACATACTACGGAAAACATTACCCAAAGAAACGTTTTCTTTAAGATCCAAATTCTCAGTCACCCTTCAACAACGCTCTCCAAATATAATCCGGCCGAACTCGATGCAGGACTCAGTCACTTCTCAACATATTTAAATCATTACTTAATACGTACACGATTAGAACCTAACTTGTTCATACAATTAGCTGCTGCTAGATATAATTCCATAATTGGAGAGGGCGGTTTAAAAAAATAACGAATAGTCACAAAAAAATTGATAAAGTATCTAATAAAATCGAGTCTACAAAAAAGGGTATCCAAACAAAACAAAATAAGAATTAAAAACCCTAGGGAAACCAACCTGTCCTAGACAACAGATTAGAATAGGCGAGTTCGTCACTCTGAACGAAAACATAGCTCTACAAATGTGAAAAATATTTCCCAGTAGAAACAAATTTAGCAAAAAGGGATACCGATATGGGAGGAGGGAGATCCAAACAGATTAGTTTCCTTCGAATTAGTTCAGGAAGGCAAGTATTTTATGAATTCAACGCAGAACTAAATAAATTAGAAATTAAACCAAACTCCCCAAATCGTTAACAATTCATGGCAAACATCCAAAAATGGGACGACATCAACGAAATGATCTAGAGCAAGTAGACGATATGATCGTGGGTAAATCCCTAGTATATCGCAAACGCCGGTTGCGTGTGGGTAAATTAAAACGCAATAGGTTTTATAATGAATTGAACAAGAAAGAGGCCAGAATTTCGGCCAGATTACCAAGATCAAAAGCCATCAAAAAACTACCCATTAAATTTCTCTCAAACAAAGGAAGTTGTACCTATTTAACGCTGGCAATTGTTTACCGGCACGAAATTTTGAGGCCACACCCTTTCGCCAACACTCTTTCGCCCACACCCTTTCTGCTCGTACAAGTACAATGGAGATTACACCATACATGCATCTGAGCTTGACATTGTTTGACCTTAAAAGAATTACTTGATGCTACTCACCTGCGTCAAGCAACATTATTTTCTCATTAAACAAATACAACTTCTGTTATATTTGAAACAAAAAAGTAGTTCAAAAAGCAGGATGGCATAACATAAAGTATATCTAGATTATTTCAAAGAGATATAAAAATAACATACCTCAATTTCACAAATATTCTAATCAAATATTTTATACCAATATTATCAGGTTCACTCGCAATCACATCGTTCTTATATCATTATAATAAAACGGATAATTTAGAGTTACCATTTAATTATTCCCGCAAAGAACATAGAAATGGGTCCATTTTCCCCAATCAATATCAAAAGCCCAGAATCAAAAAGTTAATGGACCTCACTTTTATTATCTCTCAAATCTATCTATTCTTAATAGTTTTCAACATCAGCAGCTTTTTATTGACCTTCCTAGCATTTTTAGTTCCATACAATTTCGAAACATAAAATTTCGTTCCAATAAGGATATAACTTCAAGTATAAAATTCATAACTATAAAGCTTGCGCGAAACTTTATTTCCCACATTGGAAAAATAATTGTATAGATTTATATCTAAATAGACTACGTCTAATAACAGGAGAAGTGATAAAGAACAGAATGGAAAATAGTTTTTATCAGGAAATGAATGGTGAAGTGGAACAAAAAAGTTCATTTTCAGTGGAATAATAAGCGTGGCCACTTACATAGTATTGATGCATGTGATCTTATGGACTCGTCACTGAAATCCAAAGGGATTTCACGTTGTCTTTGATCATAATGGATGGCACTTTAAGAAATTTAGTTTTTTACAATTCAAGACAGCTGTGTCTTAGTTAGGAACACATCGAGTGGTAATTCTAAACCGAATTTTATTGCTCATATTTTAGGATAACTTTCGACCACACATTGTAACCAGAAGTGAACGCCAAAAACGAACAAATCCGAAAATTTCGGAAAACAGGACAAATATTTCCCCTGTTGATATTTATCTGACCTAAAAATTTAAGCGTATATAATGGTGCGTATCTTCAATATTCATAGTAGAACTTTTTGAATAAGTACCTAAAAATAATTTCGACTAAATGACAACCGCTCATCTGTGCCGTGTTCAGGAGAAAACCCATAATAAATAAGAAACATACACTGAAATAATGAGTATCACGAGTGTGTCAAGCGAAACACATTGCAGCGCAGGGGTAGATCTATCTGTGCAGTTTGCGGGTTAACCAACTTCAGGGACTGAATATGAAAAATTACACGGCTTCGTACAGTTAACCCCCCTAAAGACAACGTGAAAAAGACCTCCTTGTTATAAAATGTTAATTTTAATTCGTAGGGGCATAACAGCTCACCGAACTAAATCGTCTATACTAACGCTAAATTGGATGGCCCCTGGGCCATTTATAAGCTATGATGTTCGAAAGTCACACTGTGTAAAATGTCGTGATTTTTGTCACTTGTTGAAAATTTGAGAATTGCCATTGTTGGGCTATAACTAGATCACGTGTTAAGAATTCGGGTCGATTCTTTAAGAAGATATGACGCTGGAGTCATAACGCGAGAATATTTCATATTCTTGAAATTACCATAACTTGAGTAGAAATAATTGTACGCACTTTTGGTAATGTAAAACTTTCATCGTGAAGTCAAACCCTATACATTTAAGTCAAAAAATGTGATTTCGGTGAAACCGCAAGTTTACATGAGGGTGGGCAGCTTTTGATACATGTGTTCTAGTGGTTATAGCTACATTCGACGCTCACGGATGTCAGCTTCATTTCTTATCAAGTGATTTACCCGAATTCCTATTTTCTATTTTATTTTGATTTAGAAATATTTAGGACGCCAAAAGTCAATTTTCTCCATTTTGCACAATGTGACTTTCGAGGTCCCTAGCTTAAAAACAAATAATTGGCCAAACTCTGTAACATATCGAATTTAAGGGTATTTGATAAATTTTCTCGGAATTTCGTGATGTAGTTAAGTCAAAAATGTGATTTCGGGAAGTACGTCCGGTTGGCTCGATGACTTAGAAAACATGCCACGATCCCAAAGTATGTTAACTAAAAAATCGACTCGAAACAACTGCGTAAAAACTAAATACAAGTCTAACTGTGTCCATTTCGACAATGTGATTTTTGAGGTCCATAGCTTTAAAATAAATAATCGCAGTATGTTTTCGATACTTTTATTGGGTGAGCTGCCATACCCCCACGAGATTATTCCACGTTTTGTATTTAGGGAGGGTTAACTGTACAACGTCGTGAAATTTTGGACATTCTGAGAACAGATTTGGTACCGCAGGAAAAAACTCTGTCAGACTCACTAAGTCTTGTTAACCGATCAGTTGTCGCCTACCATAGGGGGAGGGGCCAGTCTAGTAAGGGGTCTAGTCCACTGTGGCATTGATCAAATTTGCGGCGTATAACTAATTTCTCCGTAAGTGAATGTTTAAAAGAGAGCATGTCTCCGACTATAGAAACCAAAAATATGTTTCTTGGATCAACATTCAAGATCATTAATGAAGATTTTTGGTTTTGTGATTCACGTACTAAAGCCAAAGCCATGTGTTATGAAGATTACCTCGGGTAAGTTTAAAGTACATTGGCAGTAAAATATATAAATCCTAGCGAAGACGGATGGATAAGTGTGCCAGCCGCTCAGACAAAATGTCTTGGCCTGAAAAATGAAGTTTTATTTCCGGAACCTGGCGAAATTTTACGCGATTTTACTATTGGAGGATGTTATGTTATAAAGAAGTTCAGAGATAAACTATCTGATATGGCTCTTGGTATGAGACTATCTACGCAGAAAAATTACCCAGAAGAGTATTTTTACAATTAAAAATATTATTCAATATAGAGGATTCAATAATATCATAAATGCAATGCCCGGTTCGTTTAGCGGATTTAATATATATGCCATTCAGGAGGTCTGGATTTTTGGTTGAGTTCACTGGTACTGGGGGCTTGTGAAAAATAAGTCATCATTACAATTGATGGTTTATTAATTTAACCAGAAAATGTAGGGGCGGTAAAAATAGAGCGAGACGGATCTTGATTAAATTATCGCTTTCCCTACCTATCACGAATTGAGCTCTAGAACTGTTCGCTCCCTATACCTTCGTGTCAAAGCACTTGCTTATTTGGTTCGGGATCAATGTTCCTGCAATTTAGCCATCCGTAATACATCAAACGATTTATGGACTTCTCTCTGGCCTTTCAGCAACCCGTTCGGTATAACTACGCTCAGATTAGGTTGCAGGATAATTGTATTCGGGATGATGTCGTTCAGGATATTGGTCTTTAGGCTGATGGCTCAATCAGTTTCATTGTGGTTCTTTACAATATAACCATAATCCATACGCTAGTTGTTATTTGTCATCACATTTTCCTCCACATTTATTTTGTAAATAGCTTAGTGTGGCCACGGTCAACGTATGTAGATGGCAGATCAAGCCAATATATAATACAATATTGTAATTAGAAATCCAGGTATAATGGTCGTAGTTTATACACCTTCCTTACTCACCCAATTCTAACGGTCTCTAGTTATTAATGTTCACCTGTTATTACAACGTTGTAATACTTAAATCGCCGTTGTTAATAGGGGCATAAAGTATTTCAATTCTCGAATGCCAATTTAATCTGTAACGGTTCTCTGCTCGTTCTCTTCTCAACTCCGCTGTATAAACTCCGCTTATAAATCCAATGGTAGAATATGTTTGAATAGATTTAAGCTAAAGAAGAGGTTAACATGTACCAGTTATCGTTTGCTATAGAATTTAGCATATACAATTATATATGAACATAATAAAATTTGAAATGTATTATTATTCGACCTTAATATCGGATTTTAGTATTCATAGATAATGATAGTTATAACCAGCTCACATGAGTCGCATACTTCTTTCTGGCCTTTCTATCGCTTATAAAAGATACATGGTGATCTGACAGTCCTTCAATCTACTTTGTTTCAGTGGTTGTATTCCTTTCAATCTTTGTACGACGAAAAGAATAAAGAATCTACAAGTAAAATGCTGCATAGAAGTCCTAACACCGGCAAAGGTTGCATGGTTATTTCTGTTTCCGTGATCATTCTGTTCCAAATGACAATGGACGTTGATGCGAAGTTCTGATTTTCCGAACCTTGAAGACCGCTCTCTGACCGTACATTGTTTGATTGAATGATCATTTACCACCAGAGAGTAAGTATACTCCCTATCTGCCATTTATAGACTGTCACCGAAAGACTATTTTGGCGTATCCACTCGTATGTGCTCTCCAGAAATTCAGTTTCGGAAAATGGTGGCATCGTCGCTCAGTATATAATAGTCGGTAAACTCAGGTGCTGGTTCTGGACGTAGTTTAAGTACCTAATCTTTATTGTCTAGATTTCTACGACTGTTTGGCGTATCCACTCGTGTGTGCTCTCCAGAAATTCAGTTTCGGAAAATGGTGGCATCGTCGCTCAGTATATAATAGTCGGTAAACTCAGGTGCAAGTTCTGGACGTAGTTTAAGTACCTAATCTTTATTGTCTAGATTTCTACGACCGGGTAAGTCAGATAAAGGAAAGCATTATTCTGTCCGATTACGTGCTCGATGTCGAATGTGAAAACTGACAGGTATAGCATCAGTTTCTAGAACGAACCGCTTTGAAAATCAGGCCGTGATAATGCCGCTCATTCAAATTTTGAACTTTTTTTAGCGTGTTATATAAGTCTGCACTGTAGTCAGAATAGTTTAGGATTACGTTTCTATAGTAACCCAATGCGCCGAGGCTCTGTTGGTCGTCTTTTTAGGATATGGAGAAACGTCGTTTTGATTTACAATATAACCAAACGTCTTCAGGACTTCACGTAAATTTGACAGTAAGTCGTCAAAGTAATCGATGAATATACCTCATTCATAGATATAGTCACCAATATCTTGGGTCAACTCCCTTTAAATAGAAGAAGCTGGTATTCGCTGAAATACTCCCCTGTCTTTTTACTCCCATTGACATTTTCACGTATTTATAGGTATGAAATGTCACTGGGTCAATTACCGTGAACATTTTGCGCTGGTCGTCTCGCAGTGAAACCGACCAAGTGCGCAGAAATATGTGTGCGATCTTGACTAACAGATCATCAATCCTATGGACGTTTCAGTTAGTTAAAAGGATGACGTTGTTAGTGGAACGGATGTCCGACACTAGTCGGATTGCCACATGTCCTCCATATTGGTATAAACGTCGACGTTATAGCGTCGATGGTATCGTCTTTCTGGACAATGCCCGCTGGCGAGAGTACCACCCTTCAAATATTGTATCCGATACTAGAAGACACATCTAGAAATTCGCGTAGCAAACACTGGACTTCCGCTCGCTCTTTCGCCGTAAGGTGGCCTAGCCGATTTTGGCTAGTTTGTACGCTGGTCAGAATGAATTGTCGCCATACAACACGCTGTGCATTGTCCGCTTGCATTACTGTACACTTGTCAAACCTTAAATCTCGGGTACACAATTCGAAAAAGGAGGCAATATAGCAATGCAACCGCTCATAAGAAATTCTTGATCGCAGCTGACAATGGTATATTTGCTCTCACGATCGAAAGCATGGTGCAGAGTATTTTTCGCAGAATCAGATACTCGCCGCGACCCATGTCATAAATCTTTGTAAATTCATTGTTAATGATCAAAGTTCGCTTGTCGCCAATTTTTAATTCAATTATGGGGCCAACAAAAATTTAAGGCGTCTCATATCTCGGACACCAATGGGGCACGTAAAGTCTGTCACCTGCTCAATGATCTCGAATCGGGGATTTCCTATTTTTGTTGGCTAACAACCCAATAATCGCGTAGTTAGTACAAAGAGCTCCCCGCAGCTTACATGACTTCTTCCCTTTGATGATATGAACTTATCCAGTATAGGGTGTATTGTAGTAATTGGACACCAGGCACTTTCTGGCAATAAGAACATTTTATATTGTCGCTGAGGATTTGTTTCCGTTTGAACGCAGAAATAATTGAGGTATGGCTATGTACTTCATCGCAAGCTATTTCCGGGTACGGATTCTTCATCCACTCCCAAAGACTGTCAGTATGTGATCTAATAATTTTAATAACCACTTCGTTCACGTGGACGGTATACCCGCAGTTGAAACATGAGCGTCTTTCTCTATCGTGACGTCGCCAGTTTGCGCTGGAATTAAATCCATGTCTAAAATAACTCCTTGACTGAAATTTCACCTTTAAGTGAGATCTATCTGGGTATGGAATTCTGTCTGCGAAAACCATCGTCGTGAAGAGAAGACTTTTTCTCTCCGCTGTAACGTTGCTCTCGGCAATGGTTCCTCGTTAATCGCAATGATATTAACCGCACTATTTAGTTCTTTCACGTGACTACGCTTTCACGTAAAAGTGAAATATTTATTCCTGATCTGTGGCCAGCGGTTATACGCGATTAGTCCGTAATTCAATCTGAGGAATTGGGCTAACTTTTATAAATCATCTGCCTCCGCTTTGGACCGCCCGTATTTCCCTAGTGCGGAAAAGATGACCTGCTGATCGCAAGATAAGACCTTCAACTCTTTGCATATTCGCAAATCAGAAATTCTAGATCGTGCGTTAATTCGGGTTTCTTCGCTGCTTTCGATTTCTTTTGCGGGTGTACACTTTTCCGACAGCTCCTATATAACATACACCAGTATTTATTGTTGTTAGCTGTTTCGCCTTTAATAATTAAAATTATTATTTTCCATCCGAATGGAAAATGTTCAATTTCTGAAGCCTAGTAGAAATAAACCACGTTTCATAAACGCATATTGTCAACTCTATCGCAAACGCGATTATAGGCGCTATTTAGGGTACATAGTACGGACCATATAACAACGTTCCTCTTAACAACGCAATACAGTTTTTAAACGCAAATTACTCTTTGATTTAGCTTAATAACTGAGTAGGTTGTTTTAAAAACGCAAATTATGTATCCTTTCGCTCAATTAACGCAATACAGTATATAAAGTACAGCAAATGACGATGTAGTTTCGTAAATTTAACGCTTTCACGCAATACAGAGTTTTGAAATCCACAAAATTCGATTTTATTTCGCTTAATTAACACTTTACCACAGTACAGAGTAATAAAATCCGTAAATTGCACTTCTATTTCATTTAATTAATACTGTACCGCAGTATAGTTTTGCGCAAAAACGAACACTGTACCTTCTTATTTCGCTTACTAATCTGATTAATATCCGCTCTAACGCAGTATAGTTAACGCTCAATTCATAATTCCACTTGGCTTTTCGCTTTTCAACAGTAGCGCTCGCTTTTTTAAACGGTAGCAGTACAGTAGTACTTTTTGGATCTCGGAAACGCAGTACAGTTTTAAACCGCTTTAGTTTAATAAGCGCTTCAAAAAATGCTCCCTCGAGTCACTAGTTGTGTCTCGCGTCGAATATAAGAATATATACCGGTATATAATATCGCTTGATATTTTCGTGTTGCTCACTCCGATAAAAAGACAATCAAATTAACCCGATATATTTATTACGGCATAAGTAGAGTTTTGTATGGCTAGTTGAAAACTAGTATTTAACTCTCAATAATCACATCTAATACTAGCGTCAAATTTCAAAATAGGCTTGAATAAAATATGGTCGTATAATATGTATATATGAGGTCGAACAATAAATGTATTAGGGTCGAATGAAATATATGTCGTAGTTATAGTCATGTATAATTATACATGATAAATGCTGATCCGAAGTCGGAGTTGTCAATAACTGTTACGAGGTAAATTCGGATTTTAGTTAATTCTCTTTGCACATATTCCCACATTAGATTTTTCAGACGTATTCTATAAAGAAAGCATATTCTTTATTTTTACGAGCAGAGAACCGTAGCAAAGAACTGTAGTATAGAACCGTAGAAGAGTGCCGTATAATATCAAAGTGGCATGCAAGAGTTTAAGTGTTTCAAGATTCTATCGGTTTAAGTATTACGCCGTTGTAACAAAAGTTTCTCTATTAAGCCTCACCTACTCACCAGTAGACACGTTCCTCCAGCAGATACGGTCTCTTAGTAGTCCGTATAGAACTTCGCCATGGAGATTCTTCTGCTCACCAGTACACAGGCCATTCGATAGAGATCACTAGACAACTTTACTAGTACTGATGCTCTGCCAGTGGAGATCTAACTCTATTAAGCTTCATCTACTCAGCAGTAGACAAGCCGCTTAAGTCGAAATGTCTTATCTACTCACGAGTACAAAACCTGCATCGCCACAGACAACCTACCAGTCAACCGCGGAGTTCCATCTGTAGCAAACTTTATCTACAGACCAGTAGATATGCCCCGTCAGTAGGTCCATCATCTGCACGCCAGTAGACAATCTCCATCAGTAAAGATAGTCTGCCAGTCGACCGCAAAATTATATCTATAATAAATTACTCATCAGTATATACTCATTAGTATATATACTCTGCCAGTAAACAGCAGAGTGTCACCATCTCTTACTAGTAGACGTACTCCACTCACCAAAAGACAAGCTTCATCAGCAAAAACTCTGCCAATAAAGACAAAAACCCCACATCTAACCAGCTTCGTCTACTCACCAGTCGACAAGCCCCGTCCCTAGATTCCTCATCTATTCATTAATAGACAAGTCTCACTAGCATATATACTGTGCCAGTAGACAACATAGCTCCATCGCTATTAAGCTTCCTATACTTAGCAATAGACAAGGTACATTCGGAGAGATAACCTACCAGTGGTTAGCAGGGGTGCATCTCTAATACTAGTATGCTAGAAGACATCAGACATCCTCCTTTTTAAGATACGTCTACTCGCCAGTAGACAGTCTTCATCTAACCATTAGTAGACAAGCCCATGCAGTAGATAGACGTATTTACTCACCGGAAGATAAGCTTCACTATCAGGGATAATCTGTCAGTAGACAGCAGGTTATCATCTCTACTAAGCTTCATAATTAGGTTTAATTAGACTCACCAGTATACAAGGTTGATCAGTACATACTCTGTAAGCACACCGTAGATCCAAAGTAGATTATCATTAAGCTTGTAAACACGCTTCTTCAACAGATTATATAGGCATCACCAGATCCCTATAGATTCACATATTTTATAAATTTATCAGAGCTTTCTACACGTTGTAGAACGTCAGAGGGTAAGGATCTAATTTATATCCGATGACCAGCTACCCCCGTAGGTTTGCTCGACTCCGTGTTTAGCGGAAAATTTTCTTTCTACCTTCAGCGACAGAAAAGTAAAGAACCCTTGGTCCTGTAATTCAAATGGTTCCCTGGCACCCTTCAGACCCACTATTTGTTTCCTAGATAGTGAAAGACAAAATTTTCGCAGACCCCATCCTATCAGTAAGCTTTTTCTCTGGCACCAGACAACCTAGTGTACTGACCTAGTCAACCTAGTACTTGTACGTTGTTCGTGGGAGAGTAACGACACACAAGCTACTTATTAACTCATAGTTATGTTTGGACATTTGGCCGCTATCTCTATCAAGTTTTCGATCAAATTTTCTGATCTTGAATTGTTAGGTTCACTTTCGGTTTAAATTCTTGGTGAATGGTTACCCCAAAATAGGTTAATAAAATCTGATATGCCGTTGGGCATAGATTTATCCCGGTAATATTGGTACCATTTCATCCAAATTCTGTTCATCTTCATATTGTTGTTCTGTGATCTTATCAACATAATGTTGACCTCTATTTATGCCTTCCTTTTCTGCCATTGTTCACTTTCTTTTCAATTTATATTTCATGTATGTAAAATAGAACATCCAGCGAAACACGTAACTCTCGGGCGAGCATAACCCTAAATATGTTTCGTTTCTCTTCAAAACGTTCTCGGATACATTTTTTGTTCAGGTAAATATCGACAGAAGTATTTGGCCAGTGTTTTCGCAATTTTCGGATTTTTCGTTTTTTACGTTCACTTCCGGAAAACATTTGTGGTCGAAAGTTATCCTAAAATATGCGCAATAAAATTCGGTTTAGAAGTGCGGCTCGAACTGCCTTAAATTGTAAAAAACTGAATTTTTTAAAGATTCATTTCCTAAAGCTCCAAGTCTTCTCAGAGGACCGACCCCGAATTGTTACACGTGACCTAGTTATAGCCCAACAACGTTATAGCCCAAATTTTCAAAAAGTGAGAAAATCACGGCTTTTAGACTTTTCTATTTTTTTTTTATTTATAAAACATGCCACGATCCCAAGGTATGTTTCTATAAAAATTCGACTTGAAACTAAAATACAGGAACTAAAATGCAGGAATAAATGTGTCCATTTCGACAATGTGAATTTCGGTCCACAGCTTTAAAACAAATAATCGCAGTATGTTCGCGATACTTTTATTGGATGCCCAGGGCCTAATTAATCTAACACGATTTAGTTCGGTGAGCTGCCATACTCCCATGAGTTAAAATTAGTGTTTTTAAAAAAAGCTCTTATCACATGTTTGTTTTTAGAGGTGGTTAATTGTACGAGGTGGAATAAATTTGGACATTCTGAAAATAGATTCGGAACCGCAAGAACAAACTCTATCAGACTGGCTAAGTCTCATTAAAAGTTTAGGTGCTTTCTGGAGGGGTGGGAGGCACTCTGAATAGGTGTGTGGCAGTTGGCGGTGTTACTGTTAAGTCAAAAATGTGACTTCGTGAAGTATGTCGGATTGGCTCGAAATTGAGCTTATTCGACGCGCCATGACTCCGGCT
>SCLF01039176.1:0-12146 GCA_004367975.1 Mesochordaeus erythrocephalus
CGGTGTAGTATTTTACAGTCTAGTAGCATTAAGAGTAATCTCATATCTAAAGATTACGTGTTCGAGTCCGTGTGGGTGCAGGGTTTTATTATGATATAATCTCCCTCTTTCTAACGTTAATTTCATATGACCAATTAGTGGTCTATTTTGTCCAAGCGACGTCGAGAAAATGTTGTTAAGAGGGTTAAATTTAAAAAGCACTTTTGACAACGCTTCGTAATTGATAAATCTTTAATCACACAAAATTTCAAAAATATACCAGGTATGGTTTTCGAGAAAAAATGTGAAAGAGAGTGATCCCCTATCGTTATTTGAGTCGGGGTGGTATTTACTGGGTAAACTTTCGTGAGTATCAAATTCTTGCTCGGAAAGGTTTTTTGAATTTGGAAATTTAGAGGGTACTATTTTGAAAACAAACTGAACAAGTTATGTCAAATAATAAGAAAGCTAGTAATAGGGACGAACATCGGAAGCTGTTGGTTTCCCCTATAACGCGAGGGTGTAAATATTACATAATATTATTTTTATATAGTCGACAGGCTCAAGATCAAGATCGATGAGTCGATCAAGTACTTCTCTCCATTTGGCGTCACATGGATGTACATAAAAGGTCAGCATATACCACATGTATGATAGAGTTTTTTCTTGCAGTTGCGAATCTGTTCTCAGAATATCCAACATTATACGGCGTCGTACAGTTAGCCCCCTAAAGACAACGTGAAAAGACCTTTTTGGTAAAATGTTAATTTTAACCCGTGGGCATGGCAACTAACCGAACTAACTTGTACTAGATTAAGTAGATCCCAGGGCATCCAATAAAAGTATAGTAGACATACTCCGATTATTTGTTTTAAAACTATGCACCTCGAAAGTCACATTGTTCAAAAATGGACAAAATTGAATTCGAGCGTCTTAAACTTTTGTTTGTACGCAGTTGTTTCTAGCCGAATTTTTAATGAACACACTTTGGGATCTTGGCATCTTTTCTAAATCATAACAAAATAGGAAAGATTTTAGTCATTTGTTGAGAATTGGGTACTTTAGAAATTCCATTTTTGGGTTATAACTAGGTCACCTGTTAGGAATTCTGGATCAGTACTTTGGGAAGCATTGAAGCTGGACTCATGGGGCGTCGAACAAGCCCACTTTCGAGCCAATCGGAAATACTTCCAGAAATAACATGTTTGACTTCTAGTGGCTATAGCTACATAACGGGTTCTGAATTCGGGGTAGATGGCTTGAGAATAAATGTAGCTGATGTCCGTGAGCGCCGAATGCGTCCAATTTCGGGGGAAATGACACATTTTAAAATATTGTGAAATTTTATGTGATTTCGGGATGTATGTCCGATTGGCTCGAAAGTGGGCTTATTCGAAGCGTCAGCTTCAATTCTTCTCAAAGAACCTTAACACGTGACCTAGTCATAGCCAAAAAAATTTGAACAATGTATTTTCGGGGTCCCTAGCTTTGAAACAAATAATCGGAGTATGTTTTTGCCCTGTACTTAATCTAGTACAATTTAGTTCGGTGAGCTGCCATACCGCAGGAATTAAAATTAACGTTTTTCAAACAAAGAAATCCTGAGAACAGATTCGGAACCGAAAGAAAAAACTCTATCAGACTCACTAAGTCTCGTTAAACGATCAGTTCCGACTTGAAGGGGTATGGGGCAGTTTTGAGAAACGTGTACCAGTGTATTTACCACTAGAATCTTACACTTCTATTCCGAGGATGGGTAGATGGAAAACCACGAAAATTATAATTACTACTCGGTCCACATTTTTAATTTCTATATGCATTATTATAAGGAAAGTAAAATATAAATCACTACATTATTACATCACTAATTTGGTATACACGCTAATATACATTTACTATTATAGAGCTAAATAGAATTGCGAAATTCGGCTTAAATTTGTAAATCTATCAATTCGTTCACAGCATCCCTGTATTATATGAGTAATACATTTCCTTTCATTTTTTCTTTCACTAAATAGAAATTAGCACAAGCGGGTCTTCTTTTGCTATTATCAAGAGAAGCATACATTGAATTTCTCCGACCTTTTGCACGAATAAAGGCTATGCCATTGTCGATCTAATGTTCTTTTTATTTTCAAAATACGTCCTTGGATTTTGCCACAATAGCAGTTTTAGTCCAAAAACTTTGATTTTAATAAAATTCAGATATTGTGTTAAAGCATTTAAATATGTAATATAATGTGCCCAAGATAGGTACAAACCTTTTATATCGCAGACCACTTAGTTGTCGGTCGTCTTCCAGGGCTATATATCGCTCCCATTCTTGTCCAATCTCCACTCTGTGTTCAATAGCGCCGAACATCAAAACCAGCACACAGGTTGAAAATAGGATATCCCTCAAAGAACTAGCGTGACCTTTTTGTGTGAAATCGCGCTCGTTAGCGGTTAATCTCAAGGAGACTAGGAGTTAACTTCGATAGCAACGGACATTTCGCAAAGGGTAATATGAAGACGACGTAAGATGATGGTTTAAACTTGATAATTTAAACTTCGATAGCAGCAATTAATATTAAGGTTAGCGCATAGCTTCATTTTAATTATTATATCCAGAATTAAATTTGATAAAACTAAAACGTGTATAGTAAATAGTATTTTGTATCACGGTGTAAAAATATTGTGATCTACCTTTCAAAATGTTTAAAATACGTTTCCATTAGTAAACGCGTAGTTTCTTCTGGATTCGGCGTAACTTCTATCGAAGTTTAAACCGTCACTTTACCATTTCGTAATGTACGTTTGTAAAATCTAAGTTACCATTCAAATATCTTCAAAAAATGTAACTACCAAGAGGTACTTCAGAATTGGCTCATTCAAAAAATAATATTTTTACGATTTAAGACAGCTATGTCTTAGTTAATAAATCATCGTATAAAAAAACAAAACATACTATCTAACAAATAATAATAATAATAATAGCAATCGTATGCAAATATTCCTTTAAATAGAAAAATATTTTCTGAAAACTTTACCGTACTGTACATTTAATCACGCCAATAACGGCATTGGCAGGAGGACCTCAGAAAACAAATGCACTGGACAAATGTAAAACAGTGTAGTGCTGAAAAAACACATAGGGAGTAAATAGTCCTCTCAAGCGGATAATAATACGGAAATCCGGCTAGATATAAATCACGAGCAAATAGACCGATATCCACAACCATAAAGAACTAAAATATAAGTTTATCAAATTTATAAACCTTCAACGGGTTAAATGGTGACGTATTGGCATTTTGGATGTTATAAAAGGCACAGGCGTGCGAAACGTAGTTTATAAATGACATGGCCCGCTGTATTGAAGAATTATTATTGTAAACTATTAGTCAACAAACTGTATATTTCATACTTATTGAATGCATCGATGACACCGGAAAGAAGGCACGTTCAAGAAAGAAAGAACACCAAACGAGAAATTTATTTTTTTTAAATTGTCCTGTAACATCTCACCAGGCTACTAATTATAGCGACGTGGTTTATTAATTGGGGATTACTGGTGTTTGTGAAAATTCCCAAATGATTGAATATTTAAGACCCTATAATATTTATATAATATTTATATAAAACGTTTTGTATAAGTTACAACATAATGGCGTTTGTTGTAGTTAGACGCGCATAATATGTACTTATGAACTCTGTATGATTTATGTTCGTAACAAGGCACGCATTAGGAAATGTAATGTTAAAACCTTTTAACGTTTGATGTTTACCTTAACCCCCTTGTAAAATGCGGCCACCGTAGGACTTTGTGTGCACAATAATGGCCGAAGTTGTTGGTGCTTATCCCCCAGAAGGTTTAATTTATCATACCAAATTTATTAATGATTTTAGTGATGTAGACAACTTTCTCAGCTATTCCAGATTTAATAAATTTGTTGAACAAATTTTGCTGAATCGGCAGATGGTTAGTTCGTATTGGTAAGGCTTATTCAATCGCACTTTTGATTCCTAGCGCCTCCAGTGATATGTTTACCGGTATAGTGAAAGTGAAATTGTGACCGCTTGATTGATTCTCTCCATATCTTGTTTAAGTTAGACTTACCCAATCCTTTTTGTAATTCCCAATTAGAAATTAGTGTTCACTTCCAATGAAGCTTTCGGTCTGAAAATTCATATTAACTCCTGTGCACCGTTTGAGGCTTTTCATACTCATCGACCAGTTTTCGCGCTATTCTTAAAACTGAGCGGAGCTAATCAGAATGCCCCCACCCCAGGACTCCCCCCCCCAAATTCCACACCACATCTTTTGCGAAAATTTTTAGACCGAAAGTACCAACAGAAGTGCTACCTCAAAACCGGAAATTAGCGATGAGTCATTATTATAGAAAAATCAAAACCGTGCACAGGGTTATATTCCAAAAACGTTGCACAAGAGTTAATTATTATAAACTAAATTGGAAGTCATAATTTCTAGGAATTGTGCTCCTCATGCTAAATAACAAACCCTTTGACAAGATGCTGGACCTTCATCAAACACTTGACTGTGATTGGATGGGAAGCCGCGAATGTTCCATATTATGCGCCCAACGTTATGCTCCGTTACAGGTTTTGGTGGTCGCAGCCCAAACTAAGTTTCTTTATTGTGAATGTGTAATGTATCTTTCTTAATCCACAAATGTAGCCTGTAAAGTATCACTGCTTGACCAAATGTTATAATGAAATATTGCCATTATTATTTCTTTATATTAATTAATGTATCAAACTTTCCGTGTGTCCTCAAACCGTCTCGTATTCTGGGTGGAAACTGATCAAAGTACACCACGATCTCAAACTCGTTGATAACGATAACCCGTAAAATGTTGCTGCTTGACGAAATGGGGGGGGGTAGTTTTGACAGGCGTGCGTCATAAGAATGCTTTCTCTTGTAGTTCATACGAACCTAATGTTTGCAGAGATCAGCATAGCTGTTTGCTTTGTAAAAAAATCAATAAAAAATAGTAAAAACCAATATAAGAACGTTAAAGGACTTGGAGTTATAGTCGGAAAACCCATGGATTCCTGACAAAAAATGGAGGCTGATTTACTAAATATTTAATAAAAAATATTATTTACAACGCGAGACCATTATTTTTGTTTCGGTGCCAGTTAGGGATGCCCAGACAAAACAAATTAAAAGCGAGTTCCTACCGTCAAAACTCTTAGTGCTGTAAGTAATAAACCGTTAGATTTCTTCAAAAAAACGCGACACTGCTCCAGTTTATATTCAATAAAAAATGTTCTGTAGAAGATAAGACCGCCATTTTTTGTAAGTAGCGAGAATGATAGCAAGGCAACACCGGTGAGATAATGGCAGTTAAATTTTGCAAGTCGCTTCCATTTTCACAAATAGCGCCAAAACGCTTTTGGCCTGCTAAATTAGTTACAGTAAACGTTTTGCATCGGCACTATTTTTGTATGTGTTAAATGTTTAAGCAGATCCATCCATTCGTTCTCCAGATATCTGCGAAAGAAGAGCGTGTTAAGGGGAAAATATCCCTTCACGGTCTCCACTGTTTAATTCTTCTAGTAATTAATTGTACGTGCGATTTTATTTAATTCAAAATAAGAACGGAGCCGATCTTAACCTTTAAATAGTATTGTGAATGCAGGTGAAACATAACACTCTATAATAGAAGTGGCTATTAGAAACAGGAATATAAAAAGGTGACGTATACGGAGACGCGGAGGTGTCCATTTTGGGTTTTAAATCTGTATTCGAGGTATTTTTGTTTCTGTTAAAAATTCCGAATATTTCTCTATGGTTTAAAATAAGCTGCAAATAATTCTTTAGTCTTATCCATTTCTCAATTACATCATCTTGCATCCATAATCGGTTCGGAAGTCGCACTGAAAGTAGATAAAATTGCGTAATTTTCACCAAAAATGGTCCAAATTCACAAGTATTGACTGCAAAGTAATGTAAATACATGCATCCTGAATTTCACGGGCAGTTTTATTTTGAATAAAATCTATTGAAAACTGTATGTTTTCAACGCATATTCATCCTTGGCATTTTTGAAAACAAAACATATATTCGAATTCTGGAGATTGAAATAATTCGATTAATCTACGAGGGCAACAATCATCAAAAACGTGCCTGAGACATACTTAACCAGTGGATACCCCGAAGGGACAAAACGTCCAAAATACGCCCAAAACGCTCCTTTCACAAATATCTCGAGAACGAATGAACGGATCTGCTTCAAATTTTAACGCGTTACTGGGTCCCGATGAAAAACGTTCAGTGTAACTAATTTGGCTGTCATTATCTCAGCGGTCGGACCTCTATTTCAATCCAAATTTTGTCAGTGTTTTGCCTTTCTATCATTGTCGGTTTAGACAAAACATTGCGGTCTTATCATCTACATAACATTTTTTTTGTATATACACTGAAGCACTGTCGCGTTTTTGTGCAGAAATCAAACAGTTTACTAATTAGAGTACTAAGAATTTTAACGGTAGGAACTCGCTTTCTATTTATTATTCTTCTTTGGGTATCCATGTTGGCATAGAAAAAAAATAATGGTCCCACGTTGTAAATAAGATTTTGTATAAAATATATACGATTTTCCGATTACAACTCCAAGTCTTTCAACCCCGATAACTCAGCTGTATTATATTGTTCTTTGGGTATCCTTGTTGGTATAGAAAAAAATTACGTTCATATATTGCGCATAAGTATTTTTTATTGACTTTACGGTGTAGCTGTGTCTAAATTAGAGAGAGATCGTGATAGGAAGTGGTCGCTAAGGATGTGGTCGGAGGTAGCTAAGGATGTGCTAGCTGGATGTGCAAAGCAGACAGCTATGCTCATCTTTGGAAATCTTACGTTTGCATGAACTGCAAGAGAAAGCAGTCCTACGACGCACTCCTGTCAATATTTTACCCCACCCTATGCCAGGGAGCAACTGATTGGTTAACGTGACTTAGTGGGTCTAATAGAATTTTTAGAACAAACGTTAATTTTATCTCATGGGGGTATGGCAGCTCACCGAACTAAATTGCACTAATTTAAGTAGACCATAGGGCATCCAATAAAAGTATCAAAAGCTTTTACGATTATTCGTCTTAAACCTAGGCACCTCGAAATTTTCATTGCCAAAATAGACAGAATTGATTTGACCGTCCCAAACATTAGTTTTTATGCAGTTGTTTCGAGTCAAATTTTTACTAAACATACTTTGCGATCTTGGCATGTTTTCTAAATCATAACAAATCGAAAGGTGAAAAATTTGTGATTTTGTCACTTTTTGAAGATTTGTACTTTAAAAATTCCATTTCTGGGCTATAACTAGGTCCCGTGTTAAGAGTTCGGGGTCGGCCCTTTGAGAACAATTGAAGCTGGGGTCATGCCCCAAATGACATTTTTTTATTTATAGTCGCTATAACTACATAACTGGTTGGGAATTCGGGGTCGACCACTTGAGCAGAAATGTAGCGGACATCCGTACGTGTCGAATGAGACCAATTTCGGGGAAATCAGACACTTTAAAAAATGTGAAATTTTATGGCAATTTAATACAGGCGAACGAATAGATAACAATTAACTACTATTAACTACTGAAATTTTGGGGCAGAGTGAATTAAATGCCGAATTCATACTCTGAGTTCTAAAATGCCAAAAAATGTCAAAAACTGTTTAAAGCTAATCCTAATATTTTGCGTGTGTCAGATTCTTAAGGTTCTTAAGATTTTTGACATTGTAACTTTTTCGACGTTTTCGAAACCTTTCACATTTTCGAAATTTTCCAATATGTAAAATAAACGGGTTGTTAAATTGGAGCAAACTTAGGGTTATTTTATTTGACCCGATACGGGTTGTTAAATCGGACACAAAAATCTATGGTTAACCGTTGACACAAAGGTTAGCTTTTGACACATGCGTTATAGTAAGTATAATTTGCGATTTTCTGGAAGGGCATATATGGTATTTCTCTTAAGTTACACCCATATATAGCCCAATAAAAGAATTCGAGAATATCAAAAATTTCGAAAATGCTAAATATGTTGAAAATTTGGACAATTTCGAAAATCTAAAAATATTACAATTTATACTCCAGGTGTTAATTAGACACTGTTATGTACCGAATTCATACTCCAGGTATTAATTTAGCCATATATTTGACCGAGAAAATATTATTTGAATGAAATTTCGGGTTCTAACCCTTATATTATGGGCGTGTTTGTAAACGAATAGATAACAATTAATTACTAAAAAATTACTAATAATAGACATCTGGGTAGCAAGACATCGCTTAGCGAGACTTAGTGGGTCTGATAGAGTTTTCCATTGCCCCCCAAAACCCCTATTTCACTTAACTCGAGAAGAATCAATTGTACGCACTTTTGGTAATGTAAAGCTTTGATCAAGAAGCCAAACTCTATAACATGTCAAATTTTAAGGGTATTTGATTTATTTTTTCATAAATCCGTTTTGTGGGAGTAGGGAAGTTAAGTCGGATTGGCTCGAAAGTGGGCTTATTCGACGCGTCATGCCTCACGCTTCAATTCTTCTCAAATGACCGACCCCTAATTCTTAACACGTGACCCAGTTATTGGCCAAAAATCAGATCCACTAAGTCTCGTTAACCGATCTCTTGCTAGCCAAACCCCCTCGGGCCACTTTTGATACGTGTGTGTCATTAAGCTACATCATTAAGCACGTGCATAACCGCTACATTCTGATTTTTTCATACTTTATCGGTAAGGAATATTAATATAATTTTAACACCGTTAAATAGCTAGATAGCATAGCTTCCCTTGTCAAAATTTCAACGGAAAATATTGTTCGGTTTTGACTTAAGATGGAAAAGAAGAGTGGAGGACATTTTGTCTCTAAACGATATCCACAGGAAATTTCGCTCGGAGTATCCACTGGTTAAATAAAAAAGTGCCTGAGAGATATATTATCGTACGGTAATTTTAGATGGTATTAGGGCAGAAACGTCTTCTGGTAGATATTTGCACGAGGCTATAGTAAAGCGAAAATTAATTGACCTTAATTTAATATTGATCCATTTTCAAACAGTATGCCCAAAATCCTGAGCTACACCATGTGTGCATTGAAATTAGCACTTTTTTGGTCAAAATTTTTTCCAAAACTTTGTTTTACACTTTTTTACTAGAAGTTATCTGAAAAGAAGTGGAAAAGGGTTTCGTGCTTCAGGACTTTTGACCGACCAGTCGCGTTGACCTCAACGAACACCTGGTATATTTGAATATTATTATCTCCAAAAAGGGTATCGAACATCCATTTTGAGTTTCCGCACGAGCCAGCACGTGTGCAGAAACAGACGTTTACTCAGACTGCTGGAGGAAGACTGAAAATAAACTAACTATTATTAAGTCCCAGTGCTTTGCCCGCTTAAACATCATTATTACATGTCATTATTTGTTCAAGATATTTTCAAAATGTATGCAATTGTATGCATGCTTCCCTAGAAAATCGGAAACGAAAATGACGTTGTCAGATCTCGGATATATGTAAGTCCAGACAGTATATTTAAAGACTCGAGCCGAACTAGCATGTATATCAAAGTCATTTATACAGTATAGTGTAGTCATTTATATTTTACTCTCTAAATATAATAATCTTCTTCCTCCACCCTTATTAGATGATTAATGCTGTGTACAACTATATCCCAAATCTCCCCGGAACTAATAATGATATTTAAGCGGGCAAAGCACTGGGACTTAATAATAAGTAGTTTGTTTTCACCCTTCCTCCAGCAGTCTGAGTAAACGTCTGTTTCTGCACACGTGCTGCCTCTTGCGGAAACTCAAAATGGATGTTCGATACACTTTTTGGATATATCAAAACTATCTCATTATGACCTTTAGCCAAGCGATAATATTCCGCTGGTTAGTTGCTGGCCATCGCAGTAATCAAATCAAGACTCTAAAAAATTCGAACCCCGGTTTGGACTACGTTCATTTTCCAACAAATATGGTGGACTTGAACGCACTACCAGTACGCACTACAAAGACTGAAACGGATTGTCCGCTCGGGATTCGGGAAAGGTGGCGAAAGTGGATACGTCACGTGGCCGCACTCATCGGGTATTTTCCCATGGTGGCGAAAGTCGAATTGAATAATGTATTTACCGATTTAGATGAAGGCGAATTCAAATATGTACCTAAACTTACATTTAATCGTATTTTCGTCGGTCATCCTACAATGAATACTGACATGTTTAGATCAGTTTATATAATATAAATCTGCGTAGGCTCATTAGTTAAAAAAAGTGTTAACAGAATAAAAATATCCTTACATTGAAACGA
Organism: Mesochordaeus erythrocephalus; assembly: GCA_004367975.1. Lineage (NCBI taxonomy): Eukaryota > Metazoa > Chordata > Appendicularia > Copelata > Oikopleuridae > Mesochordaeus > Mesochordaeus erythrocephalus. The sequence continues at coordinate 10,294 of SCLF01039176.1, forward strand.
TCATAAACACAGCATACACCTATATTCCGTCTACTTGTAGGTGCAAATTCTCAACAGAATGCGATTATCTTTCACCTTCGCCACCGTTAAATTTAAAATCTCGCCCAAAAATAGTAATCACAATTCGCGTAGGTGTAGCATTCAGAAATACGTTAACAAATTATAAATATCCGTACTTTAGCAAGGATTTTAATTACAAACATAGCAACGTAACTGCTTACATTTTCGATTTAACCATAATTGTTCACCGATCCTAACAAACGTGGCACAGCTAATTGCGGAGATTTCGTACATAACTTCTAATATTGAGCAACCAATAGTCTCATCCGAACCAAAAGTGAGATATCCTCTTGCACCTAGTCTCCACTGCTCAAAAATATCATTCCATCTCCTTCCACGCAGAAAGCTCATCAAATGTGGTACAGCCTCCTCTACCCATTCCTTGAAGTCGTCGAAATCAACATCACAAAAGCTCCCCAGGCTCTGTCTTTGTCCAGTGAACAAAGTCTGTATACTATTTACATCGGAAGCTGATTTGAAGAATTGAGGCTTCTTCATAATCTCCGGCTGCATGGTTACGATCAATCGTAAATGTCCCTCTTTGCGTCTATTAATCAGTTTCCCTTTAAATTGAAAAACAGTGCTGTCGTAATATCCTTCCAATATTATTTCACAGAACATATCGACCATGCAATACAAAGTATTAAGGGGCAGGATGGAATTTGGGCTAATATCCAATCCATCAAATACACGACAACACAGCTCACATTCGCAATTGACGGGATCCAGCATATTCGTATTACACTGGGACTGTTTTCGAATGGCGAGCATCCACTGGGCACAAATGTGCTGATCGGTCAATCCTTTTAACCAACTTTGTGCCTTTTCAATCGAAATGGTAACCAATTGATCGAGCACGTCGTACAGATTTAGCTCACTGAGGGACATTGAAAAATCTATATCCACTGTCACTTCAAAGTCAACTACAGCAATTGGCCCTTGTCTCGAATCTACAATGCGCTCTCGCAAACTGACCGCAAGATAGGCCGAAAGTGGAGAAAACGGGAGGTCGGTGATTAACCCCAAGCGTCGGACATCTTCAATGTTGATACGCGGAATGCGTAAATGAGCAGCAAATCCTTTTACGGCTTTGCCATAGATATCTACTATGAGAGAAAAATCATCATTCATGACAGGGGCCGCCAGCGGTTGATAATTGATGGTTACTCGAAACAGAATATCCATGAATACATGTTCGAATGGAAGAGTTGGTCCCAAGATGCCAGAATAAGTCGACATCCGACTTATAACATCGCACACATGGACAAAAAGCTGCTCCAAGCGAACATTCGTACAGGTGGTGCGCACCTGATCAACAACAGCAGGATCACCACTGAGTACCAGATAAATGCGGGTCATCGTTGAACAAAGCTACAATGTTATGTTAGTTTTCTTTCTTTTCATTCTTTAAGACCACATAAAGCGATGCCACGTTTGAAACTCGAGTATCTCAAAAAAAATCATCAAGACATTACATTAGCTATGGGATAATGTACCAATTACAGAATATTTAGGAATAATTGTCCCAAGCGAATTTAGTAACCTTAAATGATCATTCACTTATTATATTTCATGATCACGAGCAACGGGACGGGGACTCTGATTGCAATTGAGGTCCTAATCTTTTTTAGACAGGGTGTGGAGCCCGATACAGACAAGATAGGAAAACAATTTTTACATATTCCTGCAGAGTTTTCGATTGTGCATCTTTTCATATTTCTAAAAATATTTTTTAAGGATAAAAAACAAAATTAATAAAAACGACCTTTAAGCAAAAATTATATATACCATTA